>JACCGJ010000629.1:19143-50334 GCA_013407085.1 Atriophallophorus winterbourni | reverse complement strand
CCCCTGTGAAGCGCTTCTATTCGCAAGCATATTAGATGTCGTGACCGTAGTTGGAGGGCTTACAAATTCTCTGGAACTCACAGATCTAGACTGCAGTACATACAGACCAGAAATTCAGCTGTTGCGCTGCAAAGGAATGCATAAAGGGACTTTGAATCCAGACTTGCCAAAAAGCAAAGATTAACTTGAAAGCTTTTTACGGCGATGTTCAGTCCAAGCGATCTTTACGAGAAGAAATAGGTACGTTAGTCCTGGATGATGGCAACACGGCTTTGACTGCACAGGAAAAAGCCGATGCATTGCATGCATTCTTCTGCAGTGTTTATCGCCGCCGATTCAGATAGCGTAGGAAACTCACGAGTGCAGAGCACCTCTCTTAGCTCGGTGGAGGTTATTTTCAGGAAATGGTCACCACAGTTCTGTCGCAGCTGGATAAAACTAAGTCAGCTGCCCCGACGGTATACATCCGGCTATTCTTCAAACCGCTCGCGAATATAGTTAGCCCTGCAATCAGAAATCTTTTCGAAGCTACCTTACTCCATGTTATACTACCGGATGATTGGAAACGAGCGGCGGTAATAGCCATATATAAAAGGTTCCCATTTTGGATGTACGCAACTACAGGCCAGTAAGCCTGACTAGCATTCTTTGCAAGTGATTCGAAAAAATCATTTGCCACCAGGTATATAAACATTTGGTAGCCAATTCTTTACTATCCGATGCCCAGCACGGTTTCTGGAAACGAAAGTCCTGCCTAACCAATCTTCTAAGCTTTCTTGATGAAGTGAGATTACGCCTTGATGAAGGGAAAGTAGTCGAAGTATACTATCTTGATTTTCAAAAGGCATTTGACTCGGTGAACCATGGGTATCTCCTGCACAAACTAAGTATGTGTGGCGTCACAGGTGACCTATATCGATGGTTAGACAGCTACTTAGCCAATCACACTAACTATGTTAGAATTGCAAGGGTGTGCTCAGAGGAAGCACTGATTCTCAGTGGAGTGTCTCAAGGCTCAGTGCTTGGTCCACTACTTTTTCTTATTTTTGTGAACGACCTGACAGCCTGCTTGAGTTCACGCTGATTCCGGTTTGCTGACGATGTTAAGATCCTAAGAACCGACATTAGAGAATACTGCGTTCAATCCTGAGCACCGTACTTAGAAAAAGATATAGCATGTCTTGAAAGGGTCCAGCGCATTGCGACTAGGACGGCTGAGGGTCAGGCAGGTAAAACCTATGAGGCAAGACTCAAGGACTCCGGTTTGTTCTCACTAAAAAACGGCGGCTGCAAGTTGACCTAATGGAAGCATTCGAGTTTCTAAAGGGTCTTACGGGTGATAATATTACTGAAATGCTTAAACTTGCCCCTAAAGCAGCTACAACGGCAAATTCTATGTAACTTCTTAAAAGTAGGCCCAGGTTGCTGGCACGTGAGCACTTTTTCAGCAACCGTGTGGTCAACTTCTGGAAAAAGCTCCCAGATTGTATAGTAGTCCTCCCGAATCTGTTGAGCTTTAAAAGGGAATTAGACGTTGAATGGTCTATCATAATATAAACAAAAAACGTATTTTTACATTTTTTTTATCATATCTATCTAGGCCTAAGCAACCTGACAGCAAATTAGCCCACATGCAGTCTATGACTGTGTTTCACTTTGCCTCGACTAGGCTAGTGATTTCATACACCATACATTGTTCACGCATATTATTGCGTTGTTTCCTGAATAGCTGACCCCTCACCGTGCTGGTGAAAAAAACCCTACCTTACTTTTCAGATGTCCGGAAAAAAGAACGTGTAAAAGTACGAACTGTATACTCGATATCGAAGTGCCGGGTGCTCAACCGCATACCGTCTAATGAAATCTGGGCGCGTGATTGGCTTTTAGCCACCTTCAGCCCTGTGCAACTTGAATTCGACAAGGATACCACAGAACAATGAATCGACTTTGGCCGTGGTAGGCGCTCCTTTGAAGCTGTCCACCGACAGACATTCTGGTCGCTCGATTGCCTTATCCACCATTTACAGTCCTGTGCCAGCTGAACTGAACTCAACTTAAGCACTATATGCATTGTAGCTAATGTATTTTGACGGCGCATTACATTTTACTGGTATCAAACGGTGTATGATATATTTCGTGCAGTATTCCGTCTTTACATATACAAGTTCAAGTTGTACATGACAGAAGGTGGCTAGTTTCAAATAAAAAGCGCAGAATTCATTAACACAATGTAGTTAAGCACTCGGTACCCGGAATTTAGTATACAGGTCGTATAGTTCACAATGAACGCAAGAACTGAATATAACAACTATTGAATCAATTCCGCGTTCCTCCTAATAAAACACTTCAATTATTTTGTGTTAATCTCTTTCAAACTCTGTTGTACGTTCACGACCTTAAGCTTTGATCCCGGGTTGGTTGAAACAGATGCAGTGCACGTCTTATTTGCATCTCGATTTTTTGTTTGATTTTAGAAGTGATAATTTATTCTTACAACTGGTATCTTGAATATATTCTTTGTTCTATAGTAATGTTATACTTTTTCCCACAATTCGGTTCTTAATTTGACCTACATGAGACTAGTAATAAAATATGACTTCCCGGCGAATTTTCACTTCACTAAAGGAGAATGCAATCAAGTGAAAAAGGTGCAACGGTATGCAGCTATAGAGCAATGATGAAATTGAAAATTATTCTGTATGTGAAAAGAGTTGATAGCCTCAATAACACGCCTATTTGTGTATAGCGTTTGATCTACGATCTTTTCTGAAGCACTAGTTTTATTGAGAGACTGTTTTGCAAGACTGAACAAATAATGAGCGCAACACATACAATTAGAAGACAATGTCTGTTTTTAAGGCTTGGAGCAACTAAAAAAATTCTTGTATACAAATATGCAATCTCGGTTCCTCATACGAGAGCAATGCTGTACAACCTGTTCGTTATGTGTAGTGCTTTGGGTATGAGAGTTGAGCTTTATTGATCTAAGGGTATTATTAATTAAATTAGGCTGACGGCGTGATGCTGTCTCTTTGCGATCTTCAGGCATTCTAATATCTGCGATCTGAGGAGAATAGTTCAACTTCTTCCACTGTGTACATACTTCGAATTATGTTTCTGTGGTAGAGTATCATATAAGATTCTATGAGTCAACTAGGAAAAGTTGTAGAAACAGTTGATTTTTGATAATGCTTAATGGTGTGTTGATTCTGTGTTTTATTGCTAACATTTCATTCACGGATTTACAATTGTGCTTCCGTGCTGTTAGGTTAAAACCGTACTAACTTTATTGGCTGCTGGTAGTGTGCTGCATGCGGAAACACGTTGGAGTCACACTCCCATAAGGTAAAATAAATTTATTAGTATATGAATGCAACGAATCTTTGATTACTAATCAATTTAAAATGAGAACCGATTAGATACTGTTTTTATTTATCTATCCTCAACGATGGCACACACTCCCTTACAGCTCGATGATTGCGTTCAGGAATCACAAATTTTATAAAGAAAAATGCAACTGATTGTCTGCTTTGATTGAACGTAGAAGAAATAGCTGCGTCCGAATCATCAGTTTTGACTACTAGGGGGACGTCAGGGTCAATAACAAACAATGATACCTGAACAAATTTGGTATTCAAATACTTGTGCGATGCTAAAGCTTTGCACCGGAGGAAATAATTTTTGTGTTGAACTAATGGCATGATGGTATAAAAGCACAAGCCTAATCCAGCCAAAGTACCGCACAGTCAGAGACTGCACATGGGCTGCCCAGGCCTATAAAAATATGAGGAAAAAAGAACAGGAAATGGTAGTGAGACTCCGGCCTATTTCTGTGTATGGCTGTGCAATCGTGCAGCATTTCTGTGCTGTACGGCTAACATCGTGCTAAATTAATTGGCCAACGGTAGTGAGCTGCATGCTGGAACACGCTGGAGTCTCACTACCATTTCTATTCCTATTTCCCTCCTCATATCTGTCTAGGCCTTGGCGACCTGACAGCATATTAGCCCACGTGCAGTCTCTGACTGGGCGGCACTTTGCCTGGACCAGGATTGTGCTTTCATACCATACCATTCCCGGCCAATCAATTTAGCACGATGTTAGCCGCACAGCACAAAGTACTGCACGATTGCACATCCGTGTTGAACTAATGGTATGGTATAAAAGCACAAGTCTGATCCAGGCAAAGTGCCGCACAATCAGAGACTAAAGTATTTATGGACAGAAAATTTTGAAAACGACCGCGTGTAATAAGTGAATTTTCGAATAATTCTTTATTATGCTTTTATATCACGTGACGGTTGTGTTTTAAGCGCAAATCTGAGTCTTGTTTGGCACTACCAGCAGACTTCATAACCCAATAAATTGACCTCTCTAACAAAAAGCCATCACTGCAATTTATAGTTAGTCCTGATTTCTGAACCGCTTGCAGAAATTTATTAGGATCAACGTCCTGTTCCTTTTCTTTATCCCACATATATTAATATAATCGACATAATTAAACGTTCTTCGGCGAGTTTAATCACGAATTAATTCGACTATTGGACGCTATAAACAGGTGACTCCGTTGGCCACGCCAAATGAGATATACCGGAATTGCTACAAATTTCCACACGCCTCAAAGGCAGTTTACTGTCGTTTATTATATTTTATTGGAATCTGTTTTTCCTGCCTTGGTACTTTCTATGACCCCAGTCATGTGCTCCATGATTATGTTGGGGGTTTGATTATATGATTATCGAGACGTTTAGATATTTTCCGGTCAGATAAATAGTTTACTGTGTCAACGTCATCTAGGCTTTGTATTTATGTGGGGCAGTCTGAATGTAAATGAGTAGAAAATAACGCTCTCGGTAGCATGTCAACAAACAAATTGCTAATAAAACAACAGCTTAGTTCCTCCAAATGGTATTTTGATAGATCGTTGTGTTAAAAAAACGTGTCACAGTGAGCATTGCGTATTGGAGGGCGGCATTTAAAGTAAGAAATTCGGTCGAAAACTATTCTCATCGTATTCTTTTCGGCACTACATACTGATTATGCTGAAGGATATGGGAACTCATTGTTACAGCTCGCCGAGGTTGCCGTTTACAGTTTCGAAACCATTTTCTTCTATTCTAGATTTTTATGTTTAAGCCATCGTTATACTCGAAGCTCCTAATTTAATACGAAAAATACCAATGAATTCGAAATTTTTTGTTCAGGCTGCTTGTTGTTGATGTAATTATTATTAACTCTTTCGGACTTTCTTCAAGTTCTGATTAGGTAAGCGGCTGCGAAATCCTGATGGTCTTCGAACTTTAAACCACTCGTTATTGCTCGGTGCTAGTCGGATACCATTACTTTCTAACTTTTGCGTGGCTAACCCCATAGGTGGATTAGCCAGCTTCATTGATGTATCGAATAACGCTAGCCCACGCGCGTCGATTAGAGGAGAGGTCGTCGAAAGTCGTTATCCAGTCGCGTTCCCACCTTTGAACATCATAGACTGTATTCATTCTCAGAGCATCTACATAATCGTTCACAGACTGGTCAACTAGCATATATGTGCAATCATGTAGTACTTCTTTACTGCGCAGCTAACATGGTACTAAATTGATCTGCCACCTGTACTCAGCTACATGCGTAAGCACGCATGGACAACCTGACAGTATCTTATCCCGTATGCAGTCTATGACTGTGCGGCACTTTGCCTGGATCAGGCTTGTGATTTCACACATTCAGAGTACATAATTGAATCCAAGTTTCAACTACTAGTAACCCATTGTTTCTTGCATTCACAGTAACCTATTGTATGCGAATACCACCCAGCCCATACCAACGTATCGTACTTCTTCAATCACAGAATATTTATCGTAATTTGGCATTCGAATCCGTTCTCCATTCTGATTCGGCCAGGTTCCGTCAAGTGGAAGATGCTCCTACCGATATTTTAATTTGGCGGAGTAAACCTTGTGTTGTTATCGGCCGCTTTCAGAACGCTTGGAAAGAATGTAACGTTAAGCTTTTGAAGAATCGATCTTTGTTTTTGGCTCGCAGAGAATCTGGTGGCGGCGCAGTCTTTCATGACTTGGGAAATTTGAACATTTCTTTTATTCAACCGCATTCACTTTTGGATCGCAAAAAATGTATGCAATTTTTAGGAGATTTCTTACATCACAAGACTGGTCTACCGATAACTGTTGGCGAGCGGTATGATTTGTGGGTTTCTGGCATGAGTTCGACATCTGTGAGTGATTAAACCGATGCTGATTCAATTTTTATTCTAGTGATATATATGTATATATATATATATTGCTTTTTCTAGTATTTAACAAACATTTCCTTTATTTCCCGAAAACTATCGTTGACTCGCAGAAATTTTCACGTTATTCTGTGCTTTTGTATATAAAAATGGAAGTGTTTATAGGTTAACGATTTCTAATCTAACGTATATGAATTTTTACGCTTGGAAAATGCAACGGTGAAACGATCTACTAAACGAAAACACAACATTTACTTTATGTAGGCAAATTAGTCATTGCCTTTTATTTCCTTTAAAATTCCTTTTTTCAATATTACGCCGTATGAATGTGATTATACACTGATATAAATGTGTTAAATTTATTGCCCTTTTAATACACCGTGCTTAATTCGACTTTTCAGTCTCATCACTTTTATAGATTTTTGTATTTTTTCGTATGATAATCCTAGGCAGCACCCCAGCCTACCCAGTATATAAATCTACAATATTATGCTAAACTACATGTTTCTGGTTTCACGCATAGATTTATGCATGCATATCATACGCACATGTTTACATCAAATTGCTATCATATAAACTTCTAATTAATAGTGCTGAACTCACCTGGAACTCAATTAAGGAGGTGGTGCGATGTTGTTCGTATACTTTAAGTAACTGGCGGATATTTGTGCTCGTCGTTAGCGTGTTGGATTTTTGTGTAATGCTTTCGATTAGACACCTCTGTTTACCTACCTACCCGTACATCAAACCTGCGGACGACTCAAACGCTTCAAAAAAGTAATTATAACCGCAATTCTCTAAAGTTTAACTTTCGATGGACGAATAAGTTTTCTGCACAATTCAGCATCTAAAATCGTGCGAAGTGCGCATTATCCAATCGAATCGTCTGCAGATTATTATGTAAGAACAAAACAAAATCGGTTAGTGTTGTGTCTGGAACGACAGACACCAGATGAAATACTTTATTCACTTTTTCAAAAAAAGTTGTTTGATGTTATAAACTGAGGTGTTCGTTTGCCTAAGCCTTAAAAGTTACTATATTCAACTTATTTGACTATCGAATGAACCATCTTAGTTTAGCTGAGGTTGATTTACAAATTATACTATATATTATATATTTTGATTGCAAGGCGATGGTTAAAGTTTTTTATATTTTTCAACCAAAAATTGGTGATATTTTCTATTTATCTTTGACACCGACTACCACCGGACGTATTTTGATTACAAAGCAATGATTACAGTTAAGCTTTTCAACTACAAACTGATGATATTTTCTGTTGCTTATTGACACAGAATCCACAAAAGATTTCCGGCGCGTCTTCACGATTGGGACCTAAAGTATCATACCATCACTGTACGCTTCTTTGTGAAGCAAATTTGTGTAACATGAGCGATGCATTGAAGCCTAATTTTGTAAGTTCCATCAAACTCCTACTTAGCATTATTCCCATTGAAATATAATGATTATTATGTCAACTAAAGGCATTAACTACCCTATTTATTGTATTTATTAACAAATAACTTTTGCTGAACATCCCACATGTTTAAAACCCGTTTTAAGTAATTTATCTAGGTGTATGGTCTACTGCGCGCTTGGTAACAGCCTTTACTTGGAATTACACGTTTTAGTTAGCACTATTGATGTCGATACCCAGAGTTTTTCCACGTTTCTGTTTAATAGGACTTCGTAGGTATCAAATACCAATGTTCAAACAACAGCAACGATGATCGCACTTTGAATCGCTTCTTGCTTGTCCGACTTGAGTGCCTGATTGGAAAATCATTTTATTCCAGTTCGTACATATTCAATACTGTTCCAGTTAATTCTACCTGATGACTGACCCAAAATAATAAGTTTTGAGTTTTGAATTTTCACGCTAGCTGAAGTATACCTTCTATTTATGGATTGTGTTTCCTAAGTATGTTGCTTGCTCGCTGCCATAATATTCCCATCTGTAAATTAATCTTTAAACCAATACTTTTCCTACAAGCAAACACTAAAGACGAACGCAACAGCAAGTGTACGCAGCCCAGTGGTCAATCTTGGCGTGGATTCTATCGAAATGGTGGATGACATTGTTCAAGCCGCCGTAAAATGGCTCCAAACGGTAAACCTTTGTGTATTGAACATCACTACTCACCAACAGCCAGTGCTAACCTGTTGGCTGTAAAGGTTCAGCGTTCTCAAAAATCACGACTCGAGATTCAAAAAGTTTTGCATGATAAACAACAAACTAACTTGATTGCTACTTGAGATGAGTTACATGCGAGAACTTATCGCAGTCCCATTGCCATGATTCCTTTCTCATCTCTAGGCTTAGACAAACGGGTAGTATTTCAGCAGAGATCTAGTTTATAAGTGTCGTATGTTGTTTGGGTCCAGGCTTATGATTTCGCTTATACACGGATGTGCAATCATAATGCACTCCTATAACGCGCAGGTATAACTTTGATAAGTTCATTTAACACTGGTACTGAGCTGTATATGGAGGCACGCTTGAGTTTCGTTTCCATTTTTATAGCTGTTAAGGTCTAAGCAACCTGACAGTATTACAGCCCCACGTGCACTCAATGACTGCGGCGCCTAGTGAGCCTATTATTATTAACTACCGCATCTTTCGACTTCGATAGCACTTCATTTTTGTGTTAATCCATTATTAGTACTATTTATTATTTCAGCAGCCGCTTTTACACGTTTCGATCAACTTCTTGCCCGTTTCCCAAAGCCGGATTAGTAGCTGTATGGTGACATTTCGCGATTTTAGTCGAAACTTCTATAGGATTTACACAGAGGCTTTGGGTGAGCAAACCCGCTCGTGACAAACGAAGCATTCAGTTACCCATCCCGAGCTGTATTACATGCCAGCGTGACTCAATATGACAATCAATGGTATGAAATCGCGAACCGGGGATCAGTCATCGTTTAATGGCCTGGACGTGTATGAAATCACAAGCCCGATCACGACAGTGCCGCACACGTTAAGATACTGTGAAGTATCCCATGCTTAGACACATTTGGGAAAGGAAAGTAGCAATGGTAGTGAGAATCCCGCTTGCTTCTGCAGGCAGCTCCCTACCGATGGTCAATCAATTTAGCATGGTGTTGCACGATTGCACATCCTGAACGTATACTCAAAGTTAAAAATATCACAACGAGACTACACCGTGTATTCGATTATGGCTCATTATCGGTGTCAATGAATGTAACATGTGCTGTGTCCACAATATCGATCCATCACGAATCAATATTGATAGCGGACGCATAACATGCGTTTCGTTTACTACACAGAGTTTGTAATATTCATTCATTTAACAAACGGGTTCTGTAACGGCTGTGTTCTCTCTCACTCACGATTGGGCCTGCAGTGCTTCTGTCTACGAGTCGTGCTAACCGAGAATGCAGCTTGTACCCAATTAACTTCCTGTAACACGAGTGCCTGAATATAACAACACGATGCTTTCCATGGATTAAAAGCGTTGCGCATTTACACTGATATAACAAAATTCGTCAGACTGGCATATCTGTTATTAATTTTTCCCTTCCTTCAATGGCCACTACACTTGTATCCTTATGTGCGCTCTAGTGTTATCGTTGCTCAACTGATCCGATCATTGTTCGCGTCGAAGAAGGAGAAGAACCGCAATGTGTGAATCCGGAGCGTTTTGAAGCAAAACTGAATGAACTAACATCTTGGTCATGGATCTACGGAGCGTCTCCGCCATTCGAATTGAGTTTGAGCGAGTTTCTTGAGGACGTTTCTTCATGTGGTGAGGTAGATCTGCTCGTGGATCGCCACGGCAAAATGAAGACGCTCAAAATCACCAGCCCAAGTGACCATTCGCTTGTCAGGTTCGTCGAGCAGCTTTCACTAGCGGTTTCAAGCGTGGAGTGTCGTCCATTTGTGCTTGATGGCGTACTCGACCGATTCGAAGCCAATTGGTATTTGAACAATAATGCCGAACTGGGTGCTCGAGAAAACCTTATTATTCGTGCTTTGCGTATACTTTCAGAAAAATGGTGATTTTAGAAATAAATATTTTTTTACAATCACGCACATTTTGCGGTTATATAGTAAAGTACCTGAGTGGTACCATAATGGGAAAGATTCTTTTGAGGGATTCGGAAGTGATTTTGTGAATGACTCAAATTAGAAACGCGTCAATAGATCTGACACGCACCCGAGATGTATTGGTTTTTAGGTGTCTTGCAGGAATGCCAGTTTCATGTTTTATTCTTTTGGCAAACCTATGTTGCATCTTTTCACTGCCGTTGAGAACCTTAATAGTGTCCTGATTATATGCAACAATGTTCACCGGTCATGGAGATTCAGATTCATTTTACTATTTTTCTACAGTTGATTCTTGCGACGGCACCACAAAATTATCTCGTGTTGAATAACAGAATATAACTTTTTCCACGTTAGAGTAGCCATCATGAACATTTTGATTTATCGAACTATGACGGTGAAAGCTGAAAATCTCGATAAGCATCTGTTGTTGTAATAGTTGATAAAACAATTTTTTGGGAATGTAGCTTGAGTGTTGCAGACAAAATACGACTCGATCCAGAAAAATGATGTATAGCCTGATACACTATACAGGGCCCACTAATGGTAAACTGACAAGCTTTGAGGGCAATAATGACAGCAAACCTACTGAAAGTTCTTGGTTAAAGTGGATAATCTTTTAATTGTGGTATCCGATAATACCATACAGAAGTGTAACGTGATGCACGAAGCCGGCATGTGGTATTTCCGCTTTGAGCAGGTCTTTGGATTTTCCAGGCCACCCTCTGATTAGTCGAAGAAAAAATCCAAGGATTTCTTTTGGTTCGACATATAATACAGAAGACGTGTCAGAAACAATCTCAAGCTTAACCTTCGATTAGATAATGAGGCTGCACAAAGTTGACGAAATGGAGGTAGCGGTGATTCAGGTAAGGTCCAAACACTTTCAGCTAATTCGTTCTGCAGGTTCTAAAACCAGTTTAATTTGTCACCAGCAGTTGGATCATTGCCTTCTACTCCGTATTATGAACCTTGGAAGTTTGATTTGACACCTCCTAGCGAAGTAGAAATCAAGCTCGGCAGCTGGACCATGGACTAGCAAACCGTTTCTGTTCAAAAAGGGTTGCGATATCTTACTACGCACACTGGTTGACCATCTCTGTCAGAACTGGGAAACAGAAACTATTCCCAGTGTTTGGGTGCATTTATAATCACGCGTACTTAGTGCTCTAACCACATCAAGTCAGCCTACAGCGTCCTATATTGCGCAGGGAGTCACAGATTCGTGAAGAACAAGGTGGATTTCGTCCCGATATAGTGTTTCGATCACATATTCACTCTTCGGCAAACCCCAGAACATCGCCACACTTATAAGCAGCGCCCTGTAGAGATCATTCTTGATTCGGTCGATAGAAACGCATTATTTAATACCTTATTACTCAAAGGTGTCCCGCAATAGTACGTTGACCCGTTTCGGGCGCGTTTGGGTGTACAATAGCGTGTCAGCCAACTTTCTTACGGTTAGTGGTCTCTGACAAAGGTGTCCAATTTCTCCAGTGCAAAAAGTGCCTGCGTTTAAATCCAGACTTTGCTCATTTGGTTATATATAAGCGAACTTATTACATACGTTGATGCGTATCCCGATTTCAACACGAGAAAAGCAAACAAAGAGCGACTAATTGTTCCACTCAAATAAATGCAGATAAAAATAGTCTTGGGTGAGAGCAGATTATAAAAGAACAACGACGGCTAAAACGCCAGGGCGTCGGAATATGGAAGCCGAAACGACGATTGGAAGTTGTCTCAAATTTACCTATCCAAACAAGGAGCGAGAGCGGTGAAAACAGCGTTAGTCTAAACAGGGAATGTTAGATTTGGTTACACAAGCATGGAAGATCACAAGCGCTAATGTGATTGGATAAGAAAAACGATCGGAAACAAAAGAAGGGAATAAGAAAGTGAATCAAATCAGAGCCGAGGATGACGCGCTTTCGTTTTGCGTTCATGATTGTGATACGGAGAATTGGCAATATTGGGACTGGCGGGGGATGAGAGCTTGGCAGGAGGTTTCGGTACTCTGTAAGAAATGAAATGCAACTCAAAAAACGGAACAATAAAATAAAAAATAAAACGCAGATGCAATAAAATAAGCGAAATGAGGAAAGCTGTAAAGTGCCGAAGGATATTACGATAAAGATTTTCATTTGCACGAATTTCCATCAAACACACCGCGATAAGTTCGATACAAAATGCATTTCGTCTTTGGTAGCAATCGAAACAGCTGTTATTCTGATTGAACTTTCACTAGAAGAGAAACGGTAAGGCATTCTGAATTCCGCAAATCAACGTGTAACTTTATTTTCACCCCAGATTCACATTTTGACAAATTTCGGAAATTAAACTGATAAATAATAGTAAGTAGTACATACAAAAAACAGCTGTCCAATATTACGCCACGGTATAAATTAGGGCAAACGTGTCTAACACATAGCATACACATTATTCTGTTCACGGGTACAATTTTGCTGAGAAACACTACAATTCTGAATTGTGTAGCTTATCAGTCACTAGAAAAAAAGGGCAGCGGGTCTGCCTATGCGTGAACGAACTGGTTTGATTAAAAATGGTTGGTAACCTGGACAAAAATACCGTTCGGTAAAATGTAAAATGATGCAAAATTCCAATACTTTAACGGAAAAAAACTTAAGAAGCAAACAAAGAGGTGAATTTCCAGATTTCAGCGCACGTTGGTGCACTGTGATCTGTAAAGTTTCGAATAGCGTAATCGAACAAGTTTTCAGCGACGCCAGAGAAATCGTTCTACTCTAAATGCCAAAACGTTCATGCAAACTTGATGCCCAGAATGAGACGAACCAGCTGGTCCATGTGATGCAACCAGCAACACAAATATCCACAAATTCAGTAGTAACATCGTGATTCCAGATCAAATATTGGAAGAGCGAATGAGCTCTTTTTCCATAAAAAAATAAAGGGAAAATACAGATCAATCGAGTGTTACCAATGTTATATACCAATAACTAGCTGAGCAGAGAAAGGTCTCGGGATTGCTCATTCCTAACTACCCACTGCCGCGTTCTCAATACTTTTCAATATAATTCGGTTGATTATAAAACAATGAATGAAAGCACAAGCCTGATCCAGGCAAAGCGCCGCACAGTCAGAGACTGTACGTGGGCGATATTACTGTCAGGTTGCCCAGGCCTAGACAGAAATGAGAAATAGATAATAAATATGGTAGTGAAACTTCAGCGTGTTTCAGCATGCAGCTCAATAAACTTAGCACGGTGTTAACGGCACAGCACAGAAGTACTGTACGATTGCACATCCGTGTAAAACAAAACGAACAAATCACCTTGTTTGTGGCACAGACACCCCTTCCGAAACACGCCTCGGACCGGACCGTGATGGATTGATCATCAGCGGTTTGGGTTCGATACTAGCACTCCTGGATTGGATGGGGATCGCGGAGGGATTTATTTGCATATGACCAGGTTGTCGCTTGTATGGCGTAGGTGTTAGCTGAAAGAAGAAGCCAGAATGAGAGGGACAGAACTAGTCAAGCAAGGTCATTGAAAGACCACGGGAACGAACTTGTTTGGTTGAGTAAATGCGCGATTGTTCTTGGTGCTCCGAATGTCTTTGAGTGGTGCGGGTTGTTGCGGTGGTGGAGGCATGTCTAAATCCTTGCACAGACTTGGTATTGGGCTCGTAGTGAAAATTAGTCCGGGTTCTTCTTTGATCAATTGGCCTAGGAACTCCGTTTGAGAGGCTGTGACTATCTAAACTTTGATATGAAAAGGTCTGATTTCTGATAACAGACTTGGGAATGGACTTGGGTATATAAACAGGGGAATGAACGCGTGAAGAATTTTTAGACGGTCCGGAAGATGAATGATTGGTTACGGAAGATGCTTTTACAGGCGCGCTAGGTCTCGATCGAAACACTGGGGATGAAGCGGGGAGAGAACTTTTAGGCTTGAGAGGTTGAGATTGCCCAGAATGGCTTCGGGGTGGTAGTGGTGGGGGAGGGGAAAGCTCGCCTGAGGGTCGAAATCGACCACGTTTGTCGGATGAAGCGGGGCAAATATGACCACCAGAGAGGTTGGAACGTTTCTTATCCATTTTAGGTGGGATATAATTAGATTGATCATTTTGATTAAATGCTTGATCCAGAGGACCGTGACCAGCGCTTGTGGATTTATGAATAGGGAGACACTCTGAAGATGGGGTAACTGGAACGGAACGATTGTTCGTAGAGACAGGAGGAGGAGCTGAAGTTGATGATGTAGAAGAAGAATGCTCAGATTGCGACGACGCTTTATCTGTCCGTCTGAAAACAAAAAGACAACGTGCATGTACGAGTTAAACATTATCAATGGGAAAGTACAGCAATAAATTATTCATAGTTACTGAAACACGAGCTGCATGCTGAGACAAGCAGGAGTCTCACAACCATTTCTATTTCCTCCTTCATATCTATCTAGGCCTGGACAACCTGACAGTATCTTAGCCCACATGCAGTATCTGACTGTGCGGCACTTTGCCGGGATCAGGCTTGTGCTTTCATACCATACTGATTCTGTAGAGTACACGTGTACTCCGATAGCCAAAATCTTCGTCAAACGATAGCAAATCTATTCAAACTCGTTATGCTCACTATTTTCACAAGGTGACAACACGCAGAACGAAACCGATAGGGAGTGTAAGTGCATGAGATGCGGACACCCAAAATTCGGGTCAATTTCCTAGATTAGATTAGTTGACATGGATCCACTGTATGTACATACTATCCACACGTTAGCTGTGCGCATCCTGATGATCAGCGGCTTAAAAGTATGGTTGTGTTCATTACTTTGCAATGATTTCAAGGATCAATATCCCTAACGTCTGACAACGGTAAACTGTCAGAAATCAGTAGTGGTTCACAAATGAACGCACGGAAACAGTAAAAATTAGTCATCCATTCAAGAATACACAGTAGAAAAAGTTATAACACACAGAGAGAAAAGTTTAGATTCGCTTACTTAAATAAGCCTTTAAAACTTCCAAACAACTTTCTTTTTGTTTTGTTTGAATTTGCAGGTTGATGGCGAGGCGGTATTGCCGGGACAGGGGTTTCAGCGCGTTCGCTTGAAGAATTACGAGCTTTTTGAACTGCCAAAGAAGTTGTACCAGTACTGACGAGCCGCGATGTTATGGGATCCAGATCAGGTGGTGCAAGATTCGTCTGCGTTGTTGTGGGTGTATACGAGGTTAAAGAACGATCAACAGCACTACGAAAGCTAGTGTTTTGTTTTTTCCCGCGAAGAAAGCTTCCTTGGCTGTTCAGATTCTCTTCTGTAAATAGCAAAAACGATGTGAAGACAAAGATCAGGCACAACAAACAAGAAAGCACCCAATTTTCACCAAGGAGCACCTCCGTACAAATAAATGAGAACAGCATGTATAAAATAAGAATATACTATACGAATTAATAAACAACACAGTAAGGCGAGAAAATGAGTGGAATAGGCATCATACTGTGTGTGACCTCAGCGACAAAATGCACACACACATTAGCTCTTCGAAGCACAATTGATTGAAATAATATTTACGATCGAAGTTAAGACAATAGAATTGCATTGTGAAAGGTCAAAAAACAGAATTAGAGCAGAAATTTGAAGACTAAAGTACTCGTGTAGAAATACCACAAAAATGCAGCTCACCACCGGTGGCAAATTGGTGAGCTGCACGCGAAAACCCCCTGGAGTCTCACTATCATTTCTATGTTATTTTGATTTCGCATATCTGTCAAGGCCTGGACAATCCGACAGTATCTTAGTCTACATGCAGTTAAGGACTTTGCATGGATTAGGTTTATGCTTTCATACACACAACACAAAAACGGAGCGATTTAAAAGAAATGAAATTCAACTGAGCGTGTCACACAGGAGTGCTGTTAATACGATATGTTTAATACACGGAAGGTAACCAGACAGTATCTTAACCCAAAGGTAATTAATGATTGTGCGGTACACTGCCTGATTTAACACTTGCGCGAGAGAAAGAATGTTTGTGATGATCAAGTGAACGTGCTCAAGCAATTTGATTTATAGGATAGCACTGGAACACAGTCCCGGGAAATGAAAATTTCTGATGGGGGATACAATGTCTAGTTGAAATACGCGACTGAGCAGAAGAACGTTTATTCTCAATCACTGCAGTGTCGTGTAACTGTGTAGTGGTTTGGGGCACACAGACAGCATTCATTCTCGGCCAAACAGCGAAAATGCCTATAAATGATCATGCTAGGGCATGTGAGCAGCAATAAGACGAGAACTAAAGTTCATAATCGAACACAAAATTGAATAATCGAGCCTTAATTTCTTACACACACCTTTCATCTTCACATGAAACCATAATGTGAAAACGTACAGAACAAGTAACCCAGGGTAAACAACAAGCCCAACTCACAAATATGCACTCAGACCACTGACCACTAAAACACGAAATAGTGATGTATTGCTGCTGAAATTCTGAAAAAGAGACACATAAGCACCATCCGCATCATTTGCTTTACTTAGCCGAACAGTGCACAACTGACCAAAATTCCATAGTTTGTTTAGAACAAGCAAATACTTTCACACAAAGACAAACGACGCATGCAAGTTTGTGGTAACAATACAAATAACATATTTCCAGTCATGCCAGTTTATATCTGGTCATTGCCTGAGATTTCAGTAAACAGCGAGCACCTAACGTCTACACATGATGACCGGGTCGGTTGGACTAATGCACAGCTCACCTTTTACGACCAACAACACACGTTGTGAGCAAAGACTTGGAGTCTATGTGATCAACTACAGCAGTGAAATAAAAGCCATGGAATCAATGGAAAACGATACAGGTACTTAGCATCTCACTTAGCATGTAGCAGCGTTAACCTGAGAGAACAAGACGGAGAAAGATGCGGGTAATCCGCAAAGACCAAATCGAATCAGAGGGTCAGTGGACATGACATATTAATTTGACTTTTGTAAGCTCTTTTCAAATCAGCAGAAGTTATTTCAATTGATGTTAAATCGAAGTACAACAATGCTAATCAGGAAATTACAAGGTAAAGGTCGTACACCTTTTATGCAAAAGTAAATACATTTGGCCGATAACAGATATGGTCTCCAAACTGAAAAAGGAACTTTCAAGTGGATTTCCACTGCAACTCAATGCAATAAAGAGTCGCTACGAAGGCGGGTTAAAAATGATACAAAAATAGGCAGTAGATCTGTATAGGCCTGGGAAACCTGACAGTACCTTAGCCCGTATGCAGTTTCAGACTTTCATCCATCCCTGTCATGCCATTTTATCCTGACTAGACGTGAAACCCCACGGGAATAGCTTTAATCAACAATTGTGACAGCGATAATATAGTCCTTAAATGCTACACAAGGATGATAAATGAATTTAAGTGAACGCAAGAGAAGCTGGATAGCGGAAGGAACAGCCGCATTATCGGAAGTGAATACGCGTCGAAAAGTTCAGCAACCTTCTCATCATAAGCAATCATTGATTTAATAATACGAGTCAGTAAACGTGGCACATCTCTATCTAGCGAAGAGAGCATTTAGCACGGCTAAGATTTCGATAGTGACGAGGAAAAAATTCTGCAGATGAAATCATTGAACGACTTGATTGGAATGAGAGGTTTTTTAGGGCCACAATCCAAAGGATTGGAACGAATAATTATATGGCCAAACAACACTACAGGTGAAACACCAACATCGCACGCACGTCGAGATCAATGCATGGACATCACTCGGTCAGGAGGCATGACAAATCGGCAAGTGGAAGTCGATGCACGTCTCTCATCATCATCAGTAACCTCAAGAGATTATTTGAATCATCAACGCAAATTCCAATTTCACGGAAGTACAAAAATAATAAAATATACTTGGAGAATAAGTGGAAAACAATGATTTGTTCAATCGGGAAAAAACGGGTCAATAGGGAGCAGGCAATATCTCTCTTAATACACCCTTTTAATAGATGAGATAGACTCAGGTCACATCGAAATAGATGAACGGATTATATGAATTAACAATCGGCTATATGAGCACGAGATAAAACGGTTCACTTTTGATCAAGACTCATTGAAGTCAGACTGTGGTGAAAAAGGTGGAAATAACACGAGCAGAGAAACGAGTTGCTCAAAGAAATGTATGCATGACATCATAACCTTGAACCCGGCCACGTACCGCACAGTCACAGATTGCACGCGGGCTATGATACTGTTAGGTTGCCCAGGCATTGTCAAATATAAGTATGTAAAGCCAAGGGTGAGCTGAATCTGTTGCAACGATAGATTCAGACATTTGCCAAAGAAACCATAATGGCTGCCTATTCTTTGCCATCACGTATTTTTAATGGCACATTTTAATGGAACCAGAATTGTACACCGGATGTTGTCAAACACAAACAAGGACAACAGGTTAGCTGACGAGCTGAATCAAGAATACAACGATGATATTCGGAAAATCATTCACCGGGCACCTCGTTTGAGGCACATAAGCACGAGGAAAGACAGTTATTTGGGTTGATAAAAGATTATTATTATAATTATAGGATGATATATAAAACAAATATTCAGAGGAAGCTTCAGTAGAGCAAGCGTAGTTGGATGGGGCACTTTCCAAAGGAAGACGCGGATAGGAACTATGTCTGCTAATTGATATACGATAGACCATACGAGCTGGGCGACGAATTGGCATTTTTGTGACGCGGGACAAAGAAAGCCAGATGAAAACTGCCGATTTGATACGGAAGCAATCAGTTACAAATACTGATTGTATGCGCCTATCTAGTTTTAGACGTTTAAACGAGCCTGTTCAGATTTAGAAGTAGAGATAACATTACACGTGGATCACATCAACACAATCGATATAAGTTTCACATTGATTTAATTGCGTGATAGCTGACTGCCGCTAATTGATTTGAGCGTGATACTGAATACTGAAAGGCAAAATACAGTCTCTAGTGGCGGTACTGCAAAATGCTTGGGATATAGCTAGAATCACACCAAATACACGGGTGTATGAAAGAATCAAGGTAACATTATTCAAGTACCCTATGTAAATCCATCAAAAGCACGCTCTCAGAGGTTGATGACAAATGAATCATTATCGCACCAGAAACATCCTGGCAAATACGAACGCGCAAATCACGTTTAACAATCAGCACCATCAACGAAACGTTAAATAGGAATAATTGGTTAGTATATAAGATGACAAACACCCCACATGGTTAGAATATCTGCAATGTGCGAGATAAGCAGCAAGCTACTCACAATGAGCGTAACCTGGATTTACGCGTACCTGACAGAAGCAACAATTAGAGGGCAGTGGACGATGTCAGAGTGTTGAATGTTTGCCCAACGAAATAGCCATAAGGGAAGAAATCATACATACACAGGCAACATGCAAGAAATTTGCATTAGGTTAACGTATGATTGAAGGAATGAAAGTGAGTACAAGCTAAAGTTATTCACAGCGTTTGAGTATATGTTTTTACGAAGTCACAAGCCTTGAACCAGTTGACGTATCGCATAGTCGCCTACTGCACGACGATGCGCATGATGACAACCAACCCTTAGAAGCTTCAGATGATGCATAGAATGAAATCACTAAACTGAATTGGGAGAAAACAAAACGTGAGTAAAAATCACCAAAAAGTGGTCGGGAAAAGCTGCTGACAACGATCGTCCGTAGATGGGCTGAGATACTGTTAGGCTACACAGGCCAGCACAAATATACAACAAAAAGTTAATGGCAGTGAGAATCTAGCGTATTAGCGTACGCAACTCATTACCGGTATGGTATGTATGGTATGAAAGCACAAGCCTGATCCAGGCTAAGTGCCGCATAGTCAGAGATTGCACTTGGGCTAAGATACTGTCAGGTTGCCCAGGCCTAGACATTAACGATGCATGATAATGAAGCGAACAAAGGCAAAACAGGAAGTGTATAGAACCAGACATCAAGTGAATTTCAAGCCCACAAAAGGCTCCATTTGGATATACAGAGGACAACAACAGGCCAAATTGAAAAGCGGGATGATGACCGAATATTTGACAAACAAACCTCGCTCTGTATGCGTTCTGCTCAACTGTTCCGAATTGTAACAGGACGGTTGGTCATCGGATGGCTGAGTCAAGACATCGAACGCCTTCAACGGGCCACTGGGTCCAGCGGTAGACAATCGCTCTTTGTGCAACTTTAAGCGACGCGCGGTTGGCATGGTTGAATATTGTTTGTCGACATCTACGAAAGAAGTCGAGCGCCATACATGTGCATCAAATCACATTCGATCATGATATCGACAATCACACACACAAAGCTTTTGTTGCTTCAACTATACGTATATGCGTAGGTACTTATGTATGCATACAGGTATGTATGTATGTATGAATGCATGCATGTATGATCCGGGTAAATTGCCGCACGGTATTTCGATTGCACTTGCGCCAAGATATTGTCAGGTTGCCCAGACATAGACATATATGAGAATGGGAAATAGCAGTGTGTTTGTGCATACGGCTTATTACCGGTGGCTATATAAGTAAAAGTGAGTGACGTGATTTCCCGACAGTGCCTTGTCATGTTTGCCTTCCCTAGTCCGAAAATGGAAAATAATCAATGAAAGTTTGAAACTGAAGTTGTTGTAGGAAATATGGACAAAGGTGGATAAAAAGTATAATTTATCGATTCAAGGACCACATTACATCGATTGTCAGTATTGAAAGTTTAACTGTCGTAAAACCACCATGTACCAGTTCAGTTGACAACATGCATTACTAAACAAACACTCCACGATACATTCACGGCCGCCATTGAACACCATTCTGATTTAGGGAACGAGTGATCAGTAAAGTTGGTGACGACAATTTAAGTAAGATTACACGACATGAAAGCTGCCTTAGATTGAAGACGTTAGAATGGATATTGGAATGACCTGAAATGAAAAATCGTGCTGGCTGAAATTTCGTCTACTCTCATCATCAATATCATCTGGTCGACTCTGCTCACTCATTGCACAGTGGACAATCATGTTGAACAGAAACAACTCGTCATTGCTGTCTCGTTCATGCAACGCTCGATATGTGGCGATATCACCGTTTCGGATTTAAAAATAAGATTCGAACCTTTCCATGAAGCTTCACTTTTATAACTTGTTCGTTAATCTCATTGTCTAAATTTGTGTGCTTGAACAAATCTTATTCAATGAAAATTCGTGTGAACGAATAAAGCCATTCTATCTTCAGGTAGAATGAGAACCGTGGTGTGTATGCGGTCAATTGTTGTTGACATGTTTCGGACCGTAGATGTACGCATAGGCGGATGAAGAGTTCATGCTCAGCAGCGGTTCAAATTACTAAACAATGCGATTCGGAAGGAACAATCGGCCCCGCACGGCTCACACTGATAGGCAATACTTTACTAATCGGTGGCATGCTGTCCATATGATCTATGCCCAGTAGCCGAGAGTAGCACCTGGTCTTCACAACCTTGGAGATGGCGCTTTACAATGGAATGTGGATTATTCTAAACCGAAAACACATTCAACCACTGCCGGTCAATCTGACCTGATTTTTCTTGTAAATCTTGACACAACAACCCGATGCAGCTTCAGTTACCGTTCAGCGCACACTCTCATATTGTTGATTTGTGTTTGAAGCGAAACACGTTACTGATCGTCACCTGACAATATTTACGCACGAATTCGGTAGTGATATAATATTATGTAGGAAGGTCATCACTGTTCATTTACGTACACGCGCATCTCATCTGGTGCCGATAACTTAATAAATCCTCGTGCTGTATTACGTCTAATGATAAATGAACTCGAGAATTTACCAGTCCTCTTTACATATGAGTATGTATGTATCAAATCACAAGAGTGATTCAGGCACAGTCAGAGAATGCACGTGGGCTAAAATAATGTAAGGTTGCCCAGGCCTAGACAGATTAGGGGAGGAGGAAGCTAGATACCAATCACTAAAGTGCTATTGCGAAGAAGCCTTGGGTGAAAGATATGGGTTTGATAGCGGACACCACAAACCACGCGTATTGGCAGAGATAGGTTAAATCAGCGACCGACTCAACCGCGAATACCAGCAAATGACGCAAGACAATGTTAACATTCGTTAGCCCAAATAATAAAAAAGAGATTTTTGCAAGTAAGGAGAATCCGACCGATAAATTTAATTCCTGAGTGTGTTACGATTAACAAGAACATATGACACAATGGATGCAAGCGTTAGAGTGCGATTTGTAAGTTAACTAAAGCAGAAAACTCATGTTCTTTACTGTTTGATTTCGATTACCAACGGTGCCGGCAAGTAAAAGATAAACAAAATGACGAGACGTACCTTCCGGCATTCTGCACCGATTCGGCAAAATGTTCGTTTGAAAAAACGAATACCGTGTAGGATCGATATGACCGTGACGTTTTTCTGAGACACTTCGTCGACCGAATCCTTCACGATTGAACGCAGCAACGGCACTCTCTCGCGAAGGAACCGAACAATAGCGTTCACGGTCATTGCCAGTTGGGGAGAGTAGTTGCGGTCGACCACCGCCCCGATGTTTTTCTAACGACGCTTGCCGAGTCGGTGTCCGGCGATATTGCAGCTTTGTCGAGTCCATGAGATGATCTGTGGTGGTAGTACGTGTCGGGCTGCAGAACGATGCAAGCAAATGGAGCGGAGTGATTTTAAATGTCAACGCACGGTTTCAACGATTACGGGCTCCAGCAATGCAAAAGAAAACAAACAAACACACCAACAAGTTAAGATAGAAAAAATAGGCGGTAATTGAATGTATTTTGGTGCACAAATAATCCAAGATCCAAAACCGGTTTCTGGCTGTTTGTCGTCGAAAGGTGGAGTCAGTAAGATTGGGTTCAATGGGCCTTGCAACAGTGTAGCAGTGGTAAACAAATTTAGACTTTGAAACCACTGTTGGTGTGCACGTTTGTGAGGATGTGAGCACGACATGCTGTTGGCTTACTTCGGTCGACGTCGGTCATGGATATACATAACAATAGCATGATTGATTCATCCTGCACAGCTTTTCAAATGAGTAAACAGTCCGATTCGGGAGCGGCAATCTCTTCCGCAAGGTTCCAAGCGATAGACAGTACTCAGTTCATACGCGCAGTTGGACGCCATGTGCGTTCAGCTGCCAAGAGCCGTATCTGCTCCTCCCCAGTTTGCAAACGACGACATAACAAATCATTTTCGGCGTCTTGAACACGTCACTTGGAATTAATCTGTGGTTCTCAAAGCGAACACCATGGTTCGCTGTACCAATCCTATTTAACAATGGCTTAAAAGCAAGGCTATATTTGATTTTTAAATGCAACTATTGACGCCGTATATGAGATTTATTGAGAAGCAGAGGGTCCGAATAAAGAAATGGAAGAAACAAAGTTCATTGCATGATGCACCAAATAACTATACGGGTTTAACACGCGAACGAAACTGAACCGGTAATACCGCTTCAAACAATTTGTCACAGATGGTGATTGTGAGTGCACATTCAATTCAGGCATTTCTATTTAAGCTTGAATCGGTTAGCACAATTCAAACAGAGCTTTGAAAGAATGGGAGATGCTTTATTCTGTCAACTGGCCCGCGTAGATTCATTTAATCGTTAGGTTTTTACGTACTTTACTTGTACTTTTGTGCGACTATCTCCTCCAGGAGGATGAGTCGGCTTCAATGAAGATTCTTGGGAATTTGGGTACAAAGCGGCGTCCCTAGCACCACTCGGCGTTTGTTCGAGTCAGCTACTCTAGCCTTTACACAACCAAGTATGTATGTATGTATGTATGAAAGCACAAGCCTGATCCAGGCAAAGTGCCGCACAGTCAGAGACCGCACGTGGGCTAAAATACTGTCAGGTTGCCCAGGCCCAGACAGATATGAGGAAGAAAAAAGAACAGGAAATGGTAGTGAGACTCCAGCCTGTTTCAACATGCAGCTCACTACCTCTGGCCAATCAATTTAGCACGGTGTTAGCCGCACAGCACACAAGTACTGTACGATTGCACATCTGTGCACAACCAAGTGCGACCTGCAAGGTAGCAGGGAGTTGCCAGAATGAGGTGGTGTGCACCAACTAACCGTCTACCAGACTCTGTACCAGATTTTTCATCAGGGTTTTTTCCCGGAGCCTTTCCCGCGATGGGGTATCCCGCAAGGCAACGGAGGTTTAAAATCAGGGTTTTCCTCCCCTTAGATGAAATGCCCTCCCAGGGTAACGAGCTCCATCTGCCCGAAGCAAACTGGTTTTTAGGCGCCAGTCACTCGCCCTCGCCCCTTCTCCTGTTGGTAGAAGCAGTTCCGCCGGGTTCGGGGAGCCACTCGTGCAGGCCAGAAGCTACACTTGGTTGTCAAAGGCTATTTGAGACGCGCGCCATATGGGAGCATTTTATAAACAGTGGGAGCTTATCCCCACTGCCACCCCCGGCTATGACAACCTTTGGTACGTGTTCAAATTTAACAACACGATACAATAAAAATATTATGAAACACGGATGTTCTGAATGCTACAAATTAAAACAAAAACAGCTCTCCGTTTCTAAGAAAAATAAGTTGGAGTATTAGCGAAGGAGAAACACGACCATAGTACAGCGATCTGAGAATCGTCTGAGAAAACGAATAAGATGGTCGTAGCAAATATCGAAGTATGCTAAATACATATATGAAGATGCTCACATGGAGAACACGAGTAAAATGGAAAACACGAAATACATAATCATGGACAAACAGGATGTATAGAGTTGAGCATTATAGAGAGGAAAAATGCGCGTACCGTTGATAAGAAGCTTGGGAGTATCGGTGAACAGTGAGACTGAAATTACGGCGTCGAGGAGCGACAGGTAAATCGGCGGGTGTATTTCCAAGTAGAATGGCTTTAATACGTGAGCTGATGGCCTGTCGCAGAGAGAGAAATAAACGACGGTAACACACAGATATGTGGGGAAAAGAATACAAGTTATCGACAGAGATCTTTCAAAATAAAATGCGGAAACGATAGCTCCAAGCAACTGCCAATGCTGATGAATATCACAAATATAGCAGAGAAGCCATATTGATCTATCTGATGTATATCAATACAGTAACAAGCCTGGCCCAAGCAAAGTGCTGCGCCGTCAAAGACTGAACATGGGCTAAGAGACGGTCAGGTTTCCCAGGTCTGGACAAATAAAAATTAAACCAATCGTGCGTTGTGAGAGAGCATTGCGTCATCGATGA
The DNA here is from genome assembly GCA_013407085.1 of Atriophallophorus winterbourni. Classification (NCBI taxonomy): domain Eukaryota; kingdom Metazoa; phylum Platyhelminthes; class Trematoda; order Plagiorchiida; family Microphallidae; genus Atriophallophorus; species Atriophallophorus winterbourni. Next base: position 24,770 of record JACCGJ010000629.1, on the reverse strand, counting down.
GACGACCTTGTAAATCAAACCATTTACCGCCTCATACAAATGCAACCAGATACGAGCACCGATTCTATAGAGAAAGAGCGTACGCAATGATAAACTGAGCGTGAAATGTGCATTTACGATTAATTTCGAACAGTGAGAGGCAACGCAGTGTACTTGCAAGTATAGCATGCCGAATAAAAACTAGTTGAAATAGACAGGTTTCCCGACGGAGCAGATGCAATCATCATACAGGGTAAAACTGCATGTTAGACATGCATCACATGAACCATGTATTTAAAACCTCATGAAGGATAGCCACGTTGACAAATTTTGCAATTGATGACAGATTTTGCTAGCGCTCCGTAGAAAAACATGATGATCGAAAAATTGGAACATAGACAACAAAGACTATGTGGTGTCAAGTATCATCTAGAAGATTCGAAAAAGAGGAGATATACGAGAATAACAATCGGACCATTCTTGCAGGAAACTCAAACATTGAAAAAAGAAAAAGTCAGCACCCGAACTAACCTTTGCACCGAGTCCCTCGAGACTTTCTCCATTCAGCCCAACAAGTCGATCGCCGGGCAACAAAGTTTGCCTACCCACCTCGCTGATCAATCCTAGAGACATGAGGCTGTCAACGTACAATCCAGGACAATCGGCATACGACTCATCTGCCTCGTTTGGTCTGACGGCCCATTTGAAATTGACGCCCAAACACGGAGCCACGGAACACGGACTCGGCGGCAGAGGGAAATCAAAGGTGAAAGATCGATGCGGCTAGACGAGCAACGCAGAGAAAGGGAAGGGGTCAAGGTAAGATGTAACGAAAATTCAAAAGTTGATACATTGAAGGATGTTTGAAATGTCACAACGGAGACTGTGTAGCAAGTTGAGATCGGTGTCAAGTTCAAATGACGTCGAACTACACGATATTAATTAACCGATGGAGATAACGAAATCGACATGTTGGAATCGGTCAGCTTTTGCACCACAAACAGAATCGTTTCATTCCGTTTGTATTCGTCAATCAGAGAAATAAGCTGCTACGGTTCACAACAATCTGTCGTTGTGACGTTGAAAAGCACAAACTGCGCCTACGATTAACGCTTAAGTTTCAGACGATACGTTGCAAATAAAAAGCTGATCAATCCGCTATTCGATCGGTTCGAGTGGACGACAGACACTCCCGCTCCAGCAATAGTAATTGCACGGATGTGCAATCGTGCATCATTTTTGTGCTGTGCCAAATCGATTAGCAAACGGTTGTGAGCTGCATGCTGAAACACGCTGGAGTCTCACTACTATTTCTATTCCCCCATGTATCTGTCTAGGCCTGGGCAACCTGACAGTATCTTAGCCCACATGCAGTCTCTGACTGTGCGGCACTTTGCCTGGATCAAGCTTGTGCTTTCATATCAAAAGTAATTGCTGGTAGTTATGTTAGTATGAAATGTCAAACCTGAATCCAGTCAAAGTGCTGCATAGTCCTAAACTTCCCGTGCGCTAACATACCGTCAGGTTGCCTATGCCTGAACGGATATACAAAAATAGAAGTGGCGTTAGACCACAACGTGCACAAATCTCAGTATTGGTGGAAAATCAATTTAGCATGGTAATATCGCGCACAGCACAGAAGTACTGCACGATTACATATCCGTTAAATTCATTCATGAAACATGGAACTAAATAAACACATGACATAAAATTTGAGTGATGATAGTAGAATTAGAATAAGGAACACATGCGCGTAATAAACGAAAACAAGTTTGTTTGATTGACAAAACTAGTACATGACACACAAATTTACAATCGTTAAAACGGCGATTCTTGTCAGCTTACAACAGAAAACATGCAAGGAGATTTCAATTGCTTGTCATGCTAGAACGAGAAACGCAACAAAAAAAACGATTACGAGACCCCGTAAAATCATCACACAGAACCGCATTCCAATTTAGCACAAGTAGGCGAAAATGCACATGACAATCCGAACGCAATCAAGACGTGAGCGTCGATGGTACCGTGGATCAATATTCCGCGGGTGGAGGCATGCGCGCATCGCTCGTGTGGAGCAAATCATGCACAGGACGATTGAGACAAAAAGACGCAACGCTGGGATTGCTTACTCGAGGAGCTGGATCAATAATAACGATGGGCAGGTAGGTTGATATGTATTAAAAAGCGAATCCCTAATTAACAAAATCGGCGACTGTAAAATATGAACAGGAATAATGGAAAGGTCCTTCGAATTAGAGGAATTGGTTATTGATATAACCGGTTACAGATGGATCCTTTTATTATTTATACGGGTTTGGAAGTTTAACATGGGTGCACTGTGTGAACCGAGTATTCCGGTTCAGCTAGAGCATACTTAAGAGGTGTAGGCACCTCATATCAGTGTGCATAGCCAATATTCAGCAGGTTCAGTAGCTTTTCTATGTCCTTCGCTTCTATTTCATCCCACTCCCACTTGATGTAGTTGAACATTTTTTCCATGCATTGTTCCCTAACCCCTCTATGCATTCCCATTTATTTTTTCTCAGGTCTCTTGAAAAGGATTTCCTTTGGATCAAGTGGCATGCATCACTGAGCAGTGTCTTTCCGATTTATTTCGGGATGGTGAATGTGACAGATTGATTTGTCACGAAGTCCTAATGGCTTGCAAATCGTTCTCAACTATGTGAATCCAATATCTCGTCCCTTATTCAAGGAGCGAAAATTGAGGAATTGTTGACTCCCTTACCTTACCCGTATTCACTTGAGGGTTATTTTGGACCTGAATACGCAAAGGACAGTATGAATTTCGTCATTAAATTTTTACCCTAAAGTGTTTACATAACGTTTTCGAAAAGTATTTTTTGTATGGATGAATTAATTTGATTGCTAAAAATTCGAAATCGCCTTGGACTGGGCTGGACTAATCTGTCTGTTGTCTAGTGAAGTGGCGAGGAAAGCTTGTTATGATGCATGACAGTGAAAGACACACGGAAGCTGTCATGCTGATGCCGCTCTACTTTTTCGCAACACTTGCTTGAATGCATGTTTGATTCCAGGTGAAAACTCCTCATCACAGTGTGTCTGTGGTGTCTACCGATTGAGCAGTGCTATGGTGGTATTATATTATTATTATTACACAAGTCTTTACAGACGATGTGCCAACAAGTATACCATGAAGAGGGTACATGATGAAAGAAAAATGTAGGTTCCATGATTCTTGTTGAAGGCGACATACTACCCGGGTGCCAAGGCCGAAGTAGGGGGTTGGCTTAGGGGACCCCACCCGGAGCCTTTGACTCAAAAGTCTACCCGCAAGGCAGCGGTTTTTTTCCTTCACGAGAGCCGGTGACCATTTTGAGGGTTCTTGCGCCTCTCTTGAAGTGCCTCGGCGATTGTTCGAGTACGCCTCTCTAGCATTTGCACGACCAGGTGCAACCTGCAAGGCAGCAAGGATTTTTCCTCAGGGTTCACTCCCGAAGCCTTTCCCGCAATCGGGTATGCCGCAAGGCAGCGGAGGTTTGGAATAAGGGTTTTCCTTCCCTTAGATGGACTGCCCTCCCAGGCTGACGAGCTCCATCTACCCGGAGCAAATTGGTTTTGAGGCGCCAGTCATCCGCCTTCGCCCCTTCTCCTGTCAGTAGAAGCAGTTCCGCCACGTGCAGGCCAGGAGCTGGGCTTTCGTTGTCAGAGGCTGTTTGAAACGCACGCCATATGGGAGCATTTTATAGACAGTGGGAGCTCATCCCCATTGCCGCCCCCGGCTGTGACAACCTTGGAACGGTATTTAAGCAGAGATCGGTGTAGTGCTGTTCATGATGAAGATGACACAATGACAAACAGTTGAGAAGTTGTTTCCGGATATTAAAAACTGATTCCATGGTAAATACTTCTACAAATGCTTGTAATATGTTTAGGATTTTTCTCACCCAGAGTGCTAAATGAACACGCCATCGCAGTAAACGAAACCAACGAAGCTACTGCTGATCCAAAGTAGCGAAAACCACAGGAAGTTTGGCCTACATTTCACCAAGAGTCTGATACACATGAACAGTGGAACATGAAATGAGAAAACCACGGTAATTGCGATGCTGGTGGCGACACGAAGTATGAGTGCGCGCCGAAGCTGCACACACATGGGCCCACCGACACTGTAGCAATTTAATGGATTGAATCGATCGAGTTTGTTAGTCACCCACGAAGCAAGTTTGCAGAAGATTGCTCCACATGACGGAAACAAGGTCAAATGAACACGGCGCGCGCCTGAATGATTTGCGGATGAGTAACAATAATTACATCATAAGAATGAAACAGAAAACAAAGATGGAGCACCACAATACATCGGTCAATTTAATCGTCTTTAGCGCTTGACCGGGACTCACTGTGTGATTTGAACATCATGGTTCGTTGTACGGGCCGACGAATAAAATCAAGAGTCAAGAACGAGCGAGAATGTCGAATGTATTAAACAAAGATTATATGAAACAAACCACACACCGGGGCAGGACGATCAACCTCGGGCGGTCGGTCGATAAGGATGGAAGGAAGGTCTCTCTGCTCATCTGGCAGCGCACAAGTATGGCGAGATACGACCAAGTTCACCGGGGATCCTGGTCGGACTTGTCGGAGTTGAGAAAGAGCGTGCTCCAGATTTTCCACTTCCTTATTGTCCACACTAAGTAGCCGGTCACCAACCTGGAGGAGATCGAGAGAGAAAGGTTAGCAAATCAAATTGCCAAGACTGCAAAATATTACAGCTGTTATGAACGGGGCGCTCGAATCGACCGAGGTTATCGAGACATCGACGTTTCAACTGAACTTCTTTACATCTAATTCTGTGATTTACACACGTTTAAGGAAAAAAAGACTTATCAATCATATCAGGGAATACATAAACTGAACTCTTTTGTCAGTTATTACGTGCGAAGTAAAAAAGGATTCATTTGAAGAAAAATGAGGAATAAAAAGCGTTATACTTCTATTGAACCAGGGGCAATAATACTGGACTCAACACACGAGTTTAAAATTGAAGAATAGTGCGGCCTTTGAATCTGCGTGCTTCACATTAATGTTTTTTGTTACATTTTTTCGTTTTTGGTCATCAATCAATTTTGTTGTCTTTCTCGACATTTTACGCAGCGCATGTTTGAAATATGTATTTACAATATTATGGAAGAAAGATGTTTTGATGCACCAGTCGTAAAAACTGCAAATTAACACTGAAAAATCATGCCGACTGAACTACTACTACTTCTACAACAACAGCAACAACAACAACTACTACTTTCAACACAACGCTCGATATATTGCAATGTCGTTTCTAAGCGAAACCAAAATCAGATTTGAAGATTTTGGGGATTAGAACCTTTATATACAGTAGTAGATTTCGCTGAGTGCTTCTTTTCCAGAAATTTTTGGGGTTAAATTAACCTTATTCACTGAAAACCCGTATGAATGAATGAAGCGATTATCCTACTGATTTGACTTCCACGCAAACGTAGACACTTTCAAGAAAAAACAGCTTGAATAATAAGCGGCAAAACTTACTACACACCAGTCTCAAGATTATTGAATCTGGCACAAGAGGAAAGTGCCTCATAACCCCACTTAAATATTTTGGTTAGGCCAGTTTGACGGTACCATGACCCGAA
>JACCGJ010000629.1:0-18143 GCA_013407085.1 Atriophallophorus winterbourni | reverse complement strand
CCTGTTTCCACTGCTCAGATGGAGAAGGCACGAAGATGAGACACAGTGGTAAACAACCTAACCATGATTCTCACTGTCGATAACAAACTCGATTAACGGTGGCAACCAGTTGACGACTTGACAATACAAAGAAAATAATCTCAGGACATTGAAATCATTCCTATGGACAAGTGCACGGTTGTGGAATAATCAAGGAATAAGGTGGACAATGAGTACACCAGAACGGTTTTCAGCAAAGGACTTGCCATAGATTAACGATGGAATACACATAGGACTCGGTAATATTCGACGAATTTGAGTTCAAATAATATTCAAAACCATTGTGATAGATTGACTTAATCCTAAACCTCATGGAGCTGGGATCCCGGAGGTTCATCTACGGTTTCGCATCACAATATGACGCACAAGGCTGAAGGGGCCTATCAAAATGCGTTCCCGAGCGTCTTAATATTGAACGACGTTTATTTTATTCGCATCAAGTTATCCGTAACAAAAAATCTTGTTATTTAATGGTTACGGCCAAATTTGGTTAGTTGATATTAAATGTGTACATTTTCTGGAAAAAATCGTTTATGTGTAATTTGTACAGTGTGCTTTTTTAACACTAGTCTGAAGCCGAAGTTTCGAAAAATTTCGAATAAAGCTTTACCCTTCTTCTTTTTAATTTATGGTTTACAGGAATATTTTGTGCGTAATATGAACACCGCTTGTATTTGATTTGTTAACATTTGTCTTATCCTTTTGTCTACTGACGGTAACTCTAGTTACCACCTTCAACAAACATTCGATTGCTCAGTAGCTCCCGTCGGCACCAGCACTCACCATCGGATTGCACTTGTCAGGCGGCGTCTGGCATCTGATCCATAAAAATTATTCATGTGTTTTATTTATGCCATAATTAAGCCGAATAACACAAAAATATCATAAAATACGTAAACGAATTACCGTAGACAAAGGGTTAAGGGGATAAACCAAATATTTCGGATGATACATCGTCCTTCTCTAATAATTGAAAGAGCGAATAACTGTTGCTCACCAAGGTGTACGGATGTGCAATCGAACAGGACTTTTGTGTTGTACAGATAGCACCGTGCTACACTGAGTTGACACCAGTAGTGAGCTGCATCTGAAAACACGCTAGAGTCTCATGACCATTTATTTTCTTTCCTTTTTCATTTTCATATCTGTCTAGGTCAGGCAACCTGAGAGTATCTTAGCCCACAGGCAGTCCTGATTGTAAGGGATCAGGCTTGTGATTTCATACATGCATACATACCAAGGTGCATGTAACAAAATTCTCATAGGATGACGCAGCACAGAAAAAGATGACGAAATCAAATCCACGTTTGATTAGGTAGTTTAGGTGGCGCGTCATGAGGAAATCTGACTCCCTCACGCGAAAAGAAAGTCGGAATAAAATTTGTTTTGGTCAGTCAGTCAAACGATGTGATGGGTGATGACCAGCATAACTGCTCACCGTATCAGAGACTGAATACCATATGGGTTGCAGATACCGATACTATCACAGTCATAGATTGCATATGGGCCAAGATATTGTCAAGTTTCGCCTTCTTAGTAGGACATATGAGAAGGGGATAATAGAAGTGAGATTGTAACGCATTAGGTGGTTGAGGAAAAGAAAGGTCCCAAGATAGAGGGGGGAACAAAGACAAACAATAAGAAGTGAAGTAACTAAAATGAAACATCAATGAGAAATTGATCAATATACCGATCAATGTGACATGCACGCGATGTTGACAGTGAAACGACGCCACCCACCTGAAGTCGTCCATCCACGATGGCGGCACCGGTGGACAGAATGGTTTTCACGTAAACCGGCTCGTTGTTCTGCGTGCCAACTTGCGTGTCGCGACTGGTCAACGTGAAACCTAATCCGCCATCCACAGATTTGACCAGATCAATGGAGATTTTCTGACCGATGGTGCGCGTGTTGAACGCATTCAAGCGCTTTGCCGCGATACTCTGATGTATAACATGAGATGTATGGCATAAGTGCGACAACAATGATTGTAGTGGAGAAATGGTGCAGCCAGATATTGTTAATCCTACAGTTATGTTCGTTTGATGATCGGCAGTCACACTTCATCTAAAACCTCTCCAAAATTAAATCATTGAACTGATAATTTTATTCGCGGTTGTGTGAGAGCAAGCATGCATGATTACATCGTGTTACAGAATAAACAACTCGTAGGTGAACAAAATGCTAAAGTATAAAATACCGCGCGAAGCACCGAGCCCAGTTTGGGTAGGAATATTGGTACGAATGAGAGATAAAACAAGTGTTTCGCCAAATACGAGCCGCAATTGAGGATTGGTTCAATTATTACGACTGCTCTGTCTATCTCAGGGTTTTAGTAACAGGGTGGAAAGCGGTTTGAAACCAGGTTTCGTAAACACTAGTGGAATGAGGCGAATATAATAAAACAAAATGTGTCGATGGACAGAGCTTCTTGTAAGAAGCGATAAGTACAGCCAAGGCCACACACAGGCGTATTGCCATTATAATTACTAAGTGGCTAGTTTTCGCTGGCCATATTAAGACGCACACTCACTTCCGTGAAATGTGCAATACAGCTCGATTTTAGGCCAAAACATTCAACGCTTAAGCTTACCGCCAACAATTCGAGCCTAAGTAACCCTGCGACAAAAGTCTCGAGATTTCCAACTCAAAAGTCCGAGATACACATTTTTGGAAAACTACTGTGAGGAAACTAGTGGATGAACATGAAGGAAAAGCGCAGTACAATGAGGGTGTCAACGTTGTTATTTGTTTTAATCTGCTGCAAGACACAGCAAAAATGAACGCCAAAAAATTCACAGGCCCACCATTTGGAATTTGAGTAACACCTCAGTATGGACCTCGATGCAAGGTACGTGGTACTAGGCTTAATCCTCCCGATACACACAAAAGCACGTTCATATAATCTATGGTGGTGTAACCAAAGCGACTACCCTTGATGAATACCGAGATAAGCAATAATCAAATAGGAAGTGCATGTCACATATTTGTCTAGAGCATTTCTATGCGTTCAATGAAATTCAATTGCTTTAGCGGACTAGATGAAAAAAGTTGTGCTGTCAGGCCAACGATTTAAACAACAGATGTTGTGTGAAACAAGTATGCAAATAAAAAAGATCGGTTTTCTGGTATACACATTTCAACATAACCGTGAACTCAAAATTACACATTGTCTGCCAATCGTTTTTACGGTCGCAATCGTGTTCGAAGTATGAATGATGAAACACAACCGAAGTACAAAACGGACCAGGACAAGATTAAGCCAGTTCGTTGCGTTTCAACGATTAGCCAAATGAAATTCCGCTTCGTACATGCCCACGGACGTGAGACACGAAAGCATCAACTTGGGAGTCAACCGAGCGCACCTCCACGATGTTCGCGCAAGCTAGTGCTGCCAACAGGGCGTTGCCGGAAAGGACACTTGAGTGCGACATCCGTCGTTCGCGTGGATGACTCGTTCCGAAACGTTCACCACAAGGTTGTAATTCAAAAGTTTCCAAAAATCAACTAGCACGCCAAGCCGTAGAGGATCGGGGTTAATTTAGTCTACCTTGAATGGACCACGAAGGAATTCTATCCGAAGTAGACACAAGTCGTGTCGCACAGACTAGGTTTACCATAACTTCAATGTTGTATTGTGGTGGTTTGAAATGCATTTGCAATGAGTGCTAATCGCGAATGCGTGATAATTCAAATTTCGGAAGAAAGGCATCAGAACGTTTTGAGCGGCAACATCCTGGGAACATGTTGGACAACGCGAGCCACTGTCAATGATATGAAATTCGTCCAGGTCGGTCAAACGTGGTTAGGGCTTGAAACGAACCGGTCGCCATGAAACCGATTGACAAAGCAGATAAATGTGACCACCGGGACAGATACGTAGGAGGTCGGTGTTGTGGTTACGTAATTTGCTTAGATAATTTGGACCTGTGATGCTTCGTTGTTGATCATGTGTGCATTTCGTAGTTTTGTAGAAGAACGCGATTAGCGTTGGACAGGTTGACCCCATGGATGAATCAGAACAGAATCGTCAAGTGAGTGTGAAACACGGGGGTGGGGTGAGGCGACTGCGGTTCGGCCTCCATTGACCTGCCGTATTTACACCCACCTCCCTCACTCCTACAATACGTGCACTAGTACAAGAGCCCGGCAGCGAAAAAATGGATTATGCTAAGCGATATGAATGAACGGAGAGGGATAACAATACGAGCAACCTACCCCACCCAATGACCGCCGGCCGGTTGTGAAAGAGCCAGGCGGACTTGCTCCAAGATCCGGTGGTTGTGTCGATGGCACAGCGGGCGATGATGATGATTGGTTTAAAGCGTCGGTCAAATCACGACTGATGCGCTCGCTGGCACGAACTGAATCAAAATGACAGTGCATTGAAATTCCGGTTAAAATACCGAAAAACACGTTTATCATAGAACATCAATAACGATACCAATAACTTCGGAATGGCGCGAATGCGACCAATAACAAAAAGTAGCACCCGAGACAATGACAACAGCTTTCAGATAAAAAAATAACAAGCTGATTCGGTCCAACGCAGACCCAGTACAGTAATGATTTGTCTGGAATTGATTCATACATTAATCTAGCTAAGCAACAGACTTGTGTCTAAGAGATGTTTGGGAGATAAGATTATAAGTTTCAAAACAGGCGCGCCAATATTAAAATGGATATATCCACGACCGGAAGATGATTATAAGCTGGTAGCCATAGCGAACATAAATCAAATGGGGAGTGCATCAATATGACCCATCTGATACGTTTAAGCAGCTCGGCAGCACGACTAGGAAATTACGCCAAGAATAACAAAATCGCTCTAGCCTTTTCAATTTCATAACTGAAATAACTGCGGAATTATGCTCAACTGTCACATAGTCAGAGACTGGTGCGATACTATCGGACTGTTTAGACTTAGACAAATACAAATAATGACAGTGCGGTTGTAGCGTATGCTCGCACACAGCTTATTATCGACCGGACTCAATTTAACGCAAGGTTGCTCATACAATTGGATATCAGTGCATTATGCAGCGGACGCATATTTTAATTCTTATAGTTCCCGGCACTTCTTTCAAAAGACTTTGTGTTGCTCAAACATTGCATCAAGATCATTTCATCTGCAAGCTCTGTTGCATATAAAGACATTATTCAAAAAATCCTGAAACATTTTTCATCTTGCGAAAACTGCCTTGTAGAACGTCCTTATATCGGAGGTTATTTATTCCATTTAAATCAAGATACCCTTGTCAAAAGGAACTGTATATTAAACAATTACGCTCGAATTTATCTCCTCGATATGTGTACCTTTTCCGTGAACATTATTCTATGTGCAATTTGTATGTTTGTTGCGTTTATTAAAATTAGTCTGAAGTTGAAATTTCGAATGTAGCTTCGTGCTTCTTCTTCTTCATCCTGTCAGGTGTCAAGCTTCTCAAATTGGTTAATTCAGATGTTGTAATCTTGTTTTCCGCACACATAATATCCAGGCGACAAGCTTGGCATTTCGTCTAGGTTTAGAAATAAACACGAACACACAACACACGATAGCTGATTGTATTGGAGTCCGAATAAGCTTGACCACTGGCAAACAAGGATTCAAACGATTGCATGCGTTGCGAATGGGCAGAGTAGCAACGCGATTCTAATTAAAACGCCGTGTCAGCCAGTTGGTGGCTTTCATGCTGTTAAAACCAAGACACGATATCTGCCACCATGCCGGGGGTCGAGCATCGTTCCTATAGAAACGAGACCAACAACACCGGACACATCACGGAGCAGCGCATAAATTAAGCTGACGAACCGTAAGACCATCCACTCCGCGAATCGGTAAACAAAATTGTTTGATGCTCGGCCGAGCGGTCAGTTCGATTACGAAGTGGGCGATGAGGGTCAGCGCTGGATGATTGCGTGGGGATCGGTAGAAAACTCGTCGAGTACCTATTCTGATTGGTGCCCCGATGAGGTGACTGGGGGAAGTCTGCCGGAACGATTGCGCTCAGCGCAGGGAGGTCGACGGAACGATAAACGCCGAATTCCACTGTGTATTGACGGGCGTCTCGAAATGAATTGCAAACATATTGTATTGCTCTGTGGAATATTTCAATGAGAAAGGGTTCAATAAATTGATCAAAACAGTCATTACAGATACAATTTTGATGTCTCAAAGGTATATGACGATTATGTGCAGGTAGAAATTCCGCAAGGCGTCAACTTGTCTTAACGGGAAGGCAAGTTGCCAGCAAACGCAGACAATTAAAGTACGCGCCTCACAAATATGACATTGTATGAAATTGCAAACCTGGATCCAGGCAAAGTGCCACAAAGTCAGAAGCTGCACGTGAGTTAAGTTGTTGTCAGGTTGCCCAGGCCTAGACGAATAAGAGATAATGGCAGTGAAAATGCAGCGTCCTCCGCATGCAGTTCACTACCTTTAACAAATCAATTCAACACGATGTTACCTGTGCAATATAGAAATACGGCACAATTGCACGTTGCACAATTTGACATCAGTCTGAAGGTTTCGTCGCAAACTACATACTTATTAAAACAAGTCTTGTTGCACAGCGAATAGAAGACAGGTAAATAGATAAGCCACACAAACAGTCACGCGAAGTGTGATAACCAACTGAACAAACTTTGTTTCACGATAAATGCATAGATTTATACCCGTTGTCTATAAGCACACAGCGCACTTTGACACAGGCTATCCGTATCAAAACGAGGCTCGTATTTAACAGTCAACGTCAAAATTGTCTCGTGGATATGACACGTTCTTTTGCGGTTTTTTAATCAATATGTTCCAAACTATTAAATACTGGTTTCAAGTTGAAATTAAAATAATCGTTCTGTTTTTAAAGTTCCTCTTGAAAAGTGAAGATATTGGCAAAACAACCAACTCACTCATCCAAGATGGAATTACGAAATCATGAGCTTGGAGTGAAGTTGAGTGAGAAGCAAGTTTGCATAAATCGATTTGGGCTGGGATCTTTATAAGTTGCTCGGACAGAAATTTCTGGGATGCAAATGGTAAGAGATCTCGCGTGTGTAGCTTAGTACCCTTGTCATGGTAGCGTGGTGTAGCAAAATGGGTGTACATATATGCACCCGCGGGATTTATCGAAAAATAACGAAGAACTTATTAAATAAATGAACGAGGTCACCAGTTTTGTTTCTCATGATGCATCACTATACCGGAACGGTGAAAATACAAAACTATGCAACGGTACATCTGTGTACGTTCAGCATGTCTTTCTAACAAGTGATACACCTTATACTATCGGAGAGGCCACTTAGAAGTGGGTTATAGTATGAAGTGTGATATCACCTAATGAGAATAGGACAAGATATGGACCGTGGAGCAATCTCAAGTAAACGGAGCTATGTTTAAAGTACTTACTCTGACATGTTCATGTTGGCCAATTTATGCTGATTCACCGATAAAATGACGTCGTTCGCGCAAAACGGGAATCGCTCTTTAGCACTTTTGTGTAGCTCATGGTTACGGAAACGATCAAGTAACTGTAGTCCAACAAAGGCGCTGAAACGAACAAACCAAAGACATGTTGCATACATAACATTAATATCGCAATAAAATACAGGTTTGAAAGCCCAAGCATGGAGTTAGACAAAAATGCTGCGCAATAGGAAAGGCAGCATAAGGGTCTGATATAATGCCATGGTGTCCAGGTTTAGACGAAATTGGCAGCGCAATAGTGGTAGTTAGACTGTAGCAAACTTTTGAGTTCGGCTCATTATCATTGGCAATGTATTTAGCAAGGTGGTACCTATGAAGGACACAAGTAATACATAATTCTACAACTGTGTGGAATTTAAAGCATCTAAAAAATGAAGGCTTTAAAAAGGTTGAGATGAATGAAATGAAACAGAGTTCGGAGAGATAATACAAAATACAAGTTGGTGTTTGAAGTCCACAAAACAGATATATAGTTAGACATCGACCGACAGAGGCCAACAACAGCAAACATATACGCTAAAACGACATAGAATTCGCTAAACGAGACAGAACTGAGCAAAAGCATGTTGAAAAAGATTAAATAGATTGCAGTCAAATCAAAAAGCTTACTTGGATGTTGGGTGATAATAAGGTTCCAAGTTGAATCCAATATCATTAAAACTGGGTAGTCTCGAAGCCCGTACACGTAACACTGGCGACAGAGGATCAGTGTCTTGTGGTGAGCGCGAAACAGCCAACTTATCGTTTGGGGTCTCCGGTGAATCAGTTTCGGTTCGATCCCAATTGGGAAAACCTTCCCCTGCCAACGATGGCGGGAGTGCGATTCCGCCCAAGGAGCGCCGAACGGACGAATGCTGGTTAAATGTACTACGATTAAGTCGGTTGGCAGCGGGAGAACCGGTAGCGCGTCGGCGATGGTCAGTTTGGATAGTTCGAATAACGTTAGGATTGGTGACCATTGCTGTATTTTTTGAACCAACGTTGGGAGAATCCTCAGATAGAGAAGGCTTAAAATGATAAAATGCAGAAATAGATTTTCCTATCCTTTGTGATACACAGAGATAAACTATTATTCACGCGTCTAGATTAGAAAATGACCGAATTTATTATATCTGAGGCAAAGCGTATTTCGGTCTAAATCCGTGCAGTGTACACACGGGAAAAACATTATAACAACCAGACCAACATGCTATTTTAGCCTTCTTTTAAAGCTTTTTTAATTAAAATCAATCATCAGTCAGAAAAACAAGATTATATGATGCATCAGCCTAGATCAAACCGACTACCTTCAATCTTTCAATACAGTATTTCGGCTATACGCAGGTGATTCGCTCGTTTCACATCGAGTCACGTAGGTTTGAAGCGCATGCGCAATCAACAAATGCGTGTTCACCGTGCTCGTGTAAAGGAATATGAATTCTCCAGTGGAAGAGAAAGCTTTCTGTCCCAGTGAGATGTCGATCATTTATTGGTTATCCGATGCAGAACAACATGACGCACACTGTGACAGCGGCTTCATGATTTCAAAGCAGGTTTTGATTTTGTTGAAACATTGCTTGGCATCTTAGTAGATAAACAGTTCCCCACTTGGCTCCATAATTATCATAGTATGGTAAGTATTCGTTCATGAAAACGGAATAACTTATGATGTAATCTCACTTATGGCCTAGATGAATAATAATCGTTAGTTAATACACAGTAAATATTGAACTGGACTATACGTGGCATTGCATGGTTGTGATTTATTTATTTTCATGAGATGTTCTAGAGCACAATAGCGAGCCCCTCATCACTTTGTCATACCAATGGGCCCTCTAACGAACCCCAAAAGGAACATAACTTTTCAGCAGTGATTGATAAAAGTTTGGTTAATGTGTCAGGTAACAACCTTAGCGTTTACACCGTATAGTGTTTTGGGGATCCAGCAGAAATTTTAGTGTGTCGCTGCGGCTCAGCGTGAACGCAAAGCAATTTGCCGAATAATTGAGTGCTTTTGTATAGGGAACCTGGTGTATTATTGCTAATCTATACTATTTCGTACCCATCTAGAATATTCTGTCCAACCATTATGCCATCGCTCCCAAAAAATCTTGTTCGACTTGAAACTTTACAGCGTCTCGCAATCTATATAATTGAGTGTCAGCAAGCGGAATCGTACTCAGCCCACATACTGCCCTTAAAGTATACCACAGAATCGCCAATGCTTGTTGTTTTTGTGTCATTGCAATGCGATATGAAAAAGGCTAGATGCCCAATTTTTCCCTGTTTTCAGGAGATTAACTCCGAAAATTAAAACGATGTATTTGGGAAAGTAAGTCTATTTGCCTAGAAGTAAACCGATACCATATTTTATTAGTTACTCACTATACGCTCAAAACCATGTGTAATGACTGTTGTCTTGTAGAGATTTAAGTCACCTAATTTGAAGGGCAAAGCTAAAACAAAGTTGTTTCGCTGTAGTTGCATTCACCGGACTTCATTCACCTAAACCTAGTGTATCGCTAGTGTTTGCTCATACATGTCATTATATCAGGCTGAACAGCCCTCAAACTTCGGCGAACTTTAAATCAAAGGAAGGCTTCAAATGATTCATTTTTCATCTTACCGCCATACTGGATAGCTTAAATGTGCTGAAATAATAGCGCCTACTATTCTAAGCATTACATATTCTTGCTTCCCTTTCATATCTGCATGTGATTTCAATGGTTGTATTGTAGGGTGATCAGTATTGAACTAATACTTTCATTATGATAATAATAATAGTATGTACAAGAAACCGGTTTAGCGTTAGTTACACTTCAGGATATAACCTAAAACCGTGTTCAGTGGCGATCTTGCACTAAGCATCTGCTTGGAGTGCTAACTTAACCAGGTATGTTGTCAAGCGGAATGAGGAGGGGAGCTTGTTATGATGCATGGAAGTGAAAGCCGCAAAAACTGTCGTGTAGATGTCAATGTACTTGTCTATGTCTTGTAATTTTAGGATATTTTCACGGTTGTATGGCAGTCAAGTATTTGGTACATGCTACCGGTGTAATGATGTCTCTGGTGATAATGACGGTTGGTGAGAAAAAGCGAGAGCATATGATACAATAAAGTTATGCAGAACAAAAGCGAAAACGAATTAAAAAGGAAATGAAATTATTAAATTCAAATAAACAGAAAAGTAACAAGAAAACACGATGATAAAAATACCTTATGCTCTTTATCAGGGCAACTTTTATCACAGTGGCTGTCGGGGGTTAATGTTCCAGCATTGCTATCGAGAGGCTTGACGTATATGGTAGAAGTACCACCCGAATCCGTTGATAGGACTGGAATTAATCGGTCAACTGCGAAATAACACTTACTGGGAGCCGAAAGATCATCGTGTGTAATCAGCACTCCATTGTAGATTGAACGGTCATTATGGACACTTTTACGATCAGACAGCGTAGCGCTGCTCAGCATGATTGTTCAAACATAAATGCTGCTAATTAAGAAAAACCTTCATCGGATAAACAGTGGGCTGTAAAACAGATTCAACGATAACACATGCAAAAAACAAGGAATTATAAACATAAAACACACTTTTATCTGACTAAGTCTGGGCAGCCACACAATATATCAGACTATGTGCAGCCTAAAAATCTGTGACACTTTGGTTGGATCCAGGCTTGTGATTCCATTCATGCATACATACATATCCCGGATGATGTCTCAATGGGTCTGCGTACCGTCTACGGAGTTCGCAGGTGGGAACGAGACTGGATCACGATCTGCAACGATCTCGCCTCCAATCGACGTGCGTGGGCTGGGTGGCGATCCCGGTATACAATCAATTAAGCCGGCTATCCACCGTTAGAGCCAGCCGCACAAAAGTAAAAGTAAGTATACTCCTGGATTATTGTTGAAGTCGCTTTGTGTTTTATGCAATTAGTAATGTCAAGTATCAAGTCACGACGGGAACAATATACCATTTTCACCTCAAGCTTTGCCTCACCGGGAAACTAGTGATCAGAATAAAAGCTCACTTAGTTACTCATTGTGAAGCTTAAAATTGAGAAACGAAGTTAATGTAACTTGTAAAATATTGGAGAATATACGTTCAGCAGGTTTACCCTACTTAAACTCTTTTGAGGTTTTTGCTATGGATATGTCTGTATGTTGAAAGCACGGAGCCTGATTCGGCACTGTGCCGCACATTCCAGAGACTGCACGTGGGCTAACATACTGTCAGGTTGCCCAGGCCTAGACAGATATCAGTGGGGAAATAGAAATAGAACATACATGCATGCATGCACACATAGATTAGGCACAAACATATTGGGATGAGGTGCCTACACATCGAATCAAACATGCATTCAAGCAAGTGTTGTCATGCATCAAAGCAAACCTTCTTTATCACTTCACTTGAAAACATACAAGACTAATCAAACATTCCAAGAAGATGTCCACTGCAAGATTGCCAATGAAAACGATTTTGAGTCATATCACTAAGGGTAATAAGCCAATGCCAATTCTGATCTTTTGAACCTAAACCCGGGAAACGGGTCGCCCCAAGTTAAACCAGTTTAACAGTCAAAGCTATCATTTGACTGAGTAAAGTTAGAGTCTGGCCACCCTTACAACGACGCGAACAGAATAGCCATTCAGCCTGGCCTAGGTCTAAACAAAATTGCCGGTAGTGGACCATACAAGTGAGAGCAATCATGGTTTACCCAAATGTGATTTCGGTTTAGATTAAAATTGCTATCCCTGCAGGACATGTGAGGGTTCGCTTTTATCGTATTTTATCTTATCCCTATGAAGCCGTAGCAATTTAAGAAGTCGACACCGTTCTTCATCTTTTCGGATTTTACCTTTTCATGGTTGTATGCAGTTAAGCATTCGGTACGGCTAACGGGTGTGATGCTGTCTTTGCTGATGATGGCCCTTGATTAACGAGACAGTCCTTTCTAGACGCAAAAGAGGTGACCCCAAGTTGCTTGAATGCCATGATCCGCTTTAGAAATGCGTGCCGAGACCTCGTCATCTAACGATGCAGAATTATTGATACAACTACCGAGACATGTAAAGCGATCTACAATTTCAAGCGCCTGATTGTCAAGTAATAAAGTGCTGTTTGATGAGTCGATGTCCTGCAGCAGAACACTGCACTTAGAGGGTGCAAAACGCATTTCAAATGCGGGTACAATACTAGATAGCTTCTTCAGTATCGCCTGTGCATCTGTGTACGAGTCGAAGAGCAGAACTATATCATCAGCATAATCCAAGTCGAGAAGCTTGACGCCTGGCATTATGTGAACTCCGAAAGCTGGGGCACCATTTTTGCACAATTCCATAATTGCATCAATTACAAAATTGAACAAAAACGGAGAAATCGGGCATCCTTTTCGGACGCCACTTGTGGTGTGGAATTTCGGTGAGAGTTCGTTGTAAACCTTAACGCATCCGGATGCATGAGCATAAAGTGCACGTAGTATGTTGACATACTTTTGCGGAACGCCTTTGCACAGCAAGGCGTTAAACAGGACATTTCGATCGACTGAATCAAATGCTTCTTTGAAGTCTAAAAAGATGGCTATTGTCGGCTGTCGATAAGTGTGCCGCAGTTTTAAGATCCGTCGAAGAGTAAAAATGTGGTCGACACAGCCTCTGCCAGGCCGGAAGCCAGCTTGCTCCTCCCGGATCAGTGATTCCCTATGCGATGTTAATCTTCGAAGACACGTGGACGCTAATAATCTCGTAATGATGAGAGTGAGACTTATCCCACGGTGATTAGAGCATGAGCTTCGCACACATTTTTTAAATATAGGTATGATAACCGATTCGCCCCAACGCGGAGGGACGGATTCTGACAACCACACTTCACGGACTTCGCCACCTTCTTTGAACAAAACAGGCGGTATGTCATCGGGGCCAGCAGCTTTGAATCGTTTCATGGATTCGATATATGCTTTAATTTCAAAATTATTAGGAGGATCTACGCTAACAGACCAATGATCGCACTGCTTCAAATGAGGGAAAGATTCTGTTGCTGACAAAAGTTAGCCTTGTATGGAACCAGCAAGTAAGAGGTGTTTTACGTCCCATATCACGAATGACCGGCGAAATTCAAACTGTTCTCCATGAAATATCGGCAGATGCGTGGGGATTTTATTTTGCTTTATCAAATTCTGTGATGCCAAATCATTTTTGTTCGCATCTACGAGGCCACTCCCGTAAATTCGTTCTACAGACCTTATGCGTCAAATGTAGAAGAAACGTTTTTACTAAAGTAATGTTGTTCACATCCCCATCCCTTACACACCACTACAGGTTTCTAGCTGTTTGCCGTCGTCAGGTGGAGACAGTAAGATCAGGTTCAGTGAGCCTTGAAACAGTGGTAAAGTGGTAAACAAAGCATACAAGCATAACTTTGTTTAAAACTTTTTTACTATTCCTACATATTTCGCCAGGAAAAACCTGCCTGGAGATAGTGTATCTTCTCCCTCACCTTTTTCACATCAAAACTAGACCCACATTTTTACGAAATTCATTTTTGTGTGCAATGATCGTGGATATAGTCAATAGTTTTATTGTGGTAATAAAAGCTGATAGCTTGTAAGAAACCACTGATTGTTGTACAGAGGGTCGCACAAAGCGTGCTAAAACCGTACATGATGAGATATAAGTGAGGCAAATAGGCCTAATAGCGGGCCATGTTCGCGTATAGCATACACCTTGATTGGTCATTTGTGGCTTTTTGTAGGGAGAAGTGTCCGCCCAAGACACATTTCCACCACGTCCTCCAGTGCATGACGGACTTGCGGACGGTTGCTTTGGCGTGAGCAACGTTGATCATTGTTTACTTTTAACTTTGGCAAAGGTGAGTCCTCTTTCTATGCCACCCACATTTTCTATAGTTCAATAGTTTATTACGGTATAAGAAGCTAAGAGCTTGTACAAATCGCAGGGTAGATTGAGCGGTGGGTCGAAAAAGCAAAGAAAGTAATGTTTGAGGTTCTAAGGCTATAGTGGGCTACATTCACGTTTAGCCTGCACTATCAATGCATTTTTGTGGCATTTGAACAGGTAGAGCGTCAACCCGTGACACAGCTACCCACAACATCCTCCGGAACAGGTTCAGTTGAAACCGCGTGCGTTCGGACTTCCGATACTGGGATCTGTAAGAGCAATAAAACCGTCACTTTCTAACTCTTCTCCATCATTTCAGATACACCCGCCACAATTTGATTAAATCCTGCTCCGGAGGATGTGGTGGATAGCCGTGTCTCGGGTTGATACCCTACCTTTCCAAATGCCACAAAATCCTGCGATGGAGCAGGCTGAACGCCAATGTGGCCAACTATAAGGCCATGGAAACACAAACTTTACTGAACTTTACTTTTGAGATTCTTTATACATGTCAATCTGCGGTTTCTAAAAGCAGTTTGCTTTTTACGCCGTAATATAACATTGCAGAAAACGCATGTTGTATGAGCAGCGATTGGTTGACGAGTCTACTTGTGCACCAAAACGACTATTCGCATACATTCGTCGCCGCACAAAGGCGTCGCCATATATTCCTAATTTGATAGATACTAATGGGGTAGGCATTACTGAGGATGGTTTGAGAGCTGAAGCCATGGCTAAGCAATATGCCTCCGTGTAGTCTCGAAGAGAGTGATCCCCTCTTCTGTCTCTAATAACAGTGAGATCCTCTCTGATCTGGATGTAGATGTAGAGACGGTTAGACTCTAGTTGGAACAGTTAGACACACAATCGCGCAAGGACCAGACGGTATTCATCCGCTGATTTTACGAGCACCATCAGAAGTATTGTGCGTTCCGCTGGCCAGGTTGTTTAAAAAATCTGTAACATTAGGGATCTTGCCACAAGAATGGAAACAGGGTATTATTAAACCTATGTTTAAGAGTGAGGATCCTAGTAGTCCCGCTAATTACAGGCCGGTCACATTGACTTCTATGATCGGAAATTTTTTAGAGAAGTTGATCAAAAGGAAAATGGAGAACTTGCTTTTGGTGTGTGGGCGTTGTTGTCCACAACATGGATTCACCAAAAATCGCTCATGCGTAAGTAACCTGTTCCTGGCGCGAGAAAGTTGGTGTGCTTTGACTGATTCTAGTCAAGCGGTCGATGTCACTTTTATGGACTTCAGTAAGGCG
This sequence comes from Atriophallophorus winterbourni, assembly GCA_013407085.1. Lineage (NCBI taxonomy): Eukaryota > Metazoa > Platyhelminthes > Trematoda > Plagiorchiida > Microphallidae > Atriophallophorus > Atriophallophorus winterbourni. The sequence continues at coordinate 2,467 of JACCGJ010000629.1, read as the reverse complement.
TTCGACCGCGTGCCCCACCGCCGATTGCTCGTCAACCTGGAGGGTTTGGGTATTCAAGGTTGTCTACTTAAGTGGATCGAGGCATTCATCTCAGGGCGGTCAAACCGTGTAGAGGTGAATGGAGTTTTGTCTTCAGAGATGATAGCAGGCTCCGGAGTGCGCAGGGATCTGTCCTTGGCCCATTGTTATTTAAAATTTTCCTGAATGATATTCCGGACGCGGTAGCGATCGATTGTCTTTTATTCGCGGATGATCTGAAACTGTGGGCCTCTGTCAGTTCCTGCGATGGCCACAAGCAACTGCAACAAGCAGTTGATGACTTAGTCAGTTGGACACATCGCTGGTCACTGCCTATCAATGAGGACAAGACAGTGGTCATGCGCATAAACTCCGATGACACTGGTGGTGAATACTTTCTTGGAGGTAAGCCTATTAGAGCGGTGACGGTCGAAAAAGACTTCAAGATTCTGGTTATGGATTCCTTGAAGTCGAAGGCTGACACTTGTCGGAGAATAGGCAGCGCTACCAGGATGCTTTGGGCGATTCGGCGATCATTTGCGTCCATTATCCCGCAAATGTTCCTAACACTTTTCTCTGCGTACATTCGTCCTCTGTTGGAATATGGGCTACCTGTTGCGTTTCATCAGTCTAAAGGCGAATGCGACTCCTTGGAGAGGGTACAAAAGAGGGGCACTAAGATTGTTTGTGGAATGCGACAACTTGCGTACGAGGATAAGAAGAGCTTGCTGAAACTCTACCCCCTAGAACTTCGAAGGGAAAGATATGACCTGCTCCTGACACGCCGTATTCTTTTCGGTCAATATGGAGACGAGGTCCTCCAGTACTTCCGATTAGTAGGTGAGTCGAGGACTCGGGGACATGACTTCTTCTTCTTCTTCTGAATCGAAAGCAGAAGGGATAAAATCCCGTTTGAGCTTTATCACAGTAATAGACATGGGTGACTTCTGCTGACAAGGCAAACCCTGAGAGTAGAGGAACACCACTATATCACTCCGGGGATCAAGTCCATCCGTCTCAACAAATGCTGATCCAACGCGCTTTTGAATAGCTGTTCAGATGGTAGAGACAGGAGCTCTTTCGGTAGAGAGTTCCAATTGTTCACCACACGCGTGGATAGCGTGCTCGCATTACTCAGCTTCAGCCTTCTAGGCTTCTGCAACTTAAAGTCATGTCCACGAGTCCTCGACTCACCTACTAATCGGAAGTACTGGAGGAACTCGTCTCCATATTGACCGAAAAGAATACGGCGTGTCAGGAGCAGGTCATATCTTTCCCTTCGAAGCTCTAGGGGGTAGAGTTTCAGCAAGCTCCTCCTATCCTCGTACGCCAGTTGGCGCATTCCACAAACCAGCTTAGTGCCCCTCCGTTGTACCCTCTCCAAGGAGTCGCATTCGCCTTTGGACTGAGGAAATGCAACAGGTAGCCCATATTCCAACAGAGGACGAATGTACACAGAGAAAAGTGTCTGGAACATTTGCGGGGTAATGGACGCAAAGGAACGCCGAATCGCCCAAGCATCCTGGTAGCGCTGCCTATTCTCCGACAAGTGTCAGCCTTCGACTTCAAGGAATCCATAACCAGAATCCCTAAGTCTTTTTCGACCGTCACCGCTCTAATAGGCCTACCTCCAATAAAGTATTCACCACCAGTGTCATCGGAGTTTATGCGCATGACCACTGTCTTGTCCTCATTGATAGGCAGTGACCAGCGATGTGTCCAACTGACTAAGTCATCAACTGCTTGTTGCAGTTGCTTGTGGTTATCGCAGGAACTGACAGAGGCCCACAGTTTCAGATCATCCGCGAATAAAAGACAATCGATCGCTACTGCGTCCGGAATATCATTCACGAAAACTTTGAATAACAATGGGCCAAGGACAGATCACTGCGGCACTCCGGAGCCTGCTATCATCTCTGAAGACAAAACTCCATTCACCTCGACACGGTTTGACCGCCCTGAGATGAATGCCTCGATCCATTTAAGTAGACAACCCTGAATACCCAAACCCTCCAGCTAGACGAGCAATGAGTAATGTGAGCACGCTATCCACGTGAGCGGTGAAAACTTGCGACTCTCTACCGAAAGGGCTCCTGTCTCTACCATCTGAACAGCTATTTAAAAGCGCGTTGGATCAGCATTTGTTGAGACGGATGGACTTGATCCCCGGAGTGATATAGTGGTGTTCTCAGAATTTGCTTTGTCAGCAGAATTCACCCATGTATATTACTGTAATGAAGCTCAAACGGGATTTAATCCCTTCTGCTTTCGATTCAGAAGTATTATTAAAGGCAAATATACCCCAAAACTAACGGCAATAAATCAATTTTGAAAATCTCAAGGTCAGTTTGCTATTCTTCTTCATAGACAAGTTCAATTTCAATTTCAGTTCAGTTCAGTTCAGTTCAGTTCAGTTTGCACAGGACAGTATGTGGCTGACAAGCTAATC
>JACCGJ010000628.1:14803-42392 GCA_013407085.1 Atriophallophorus winterbourni | reverse complement strand
TTCTCCGGCCCTTACTCAGGCAGTTCTCTGCAGATGATGTATTCAACCTGGACGAGACTGGACTTTCCTGGCAACTGCTTCCGAACAAGACCATGGCTTTCAGGGGAGAGCAGTGTACTTGAGGAAAGAAAAGCAAGCGTAGGATTACTCTTCTGGTTGAGGCAAACATGAGCGGCAGCGAGCAGTTTCCCCGTTTGGTGATCGGCAATTCCAAGAGACCCCGTTTCTTCAATAAGAAGGGGATCCCGGTCACGTACGAGGCGAACTCGAAGGCGTGGATGACGGCAGAGATTTTCGAGGAGATGTTGCGTGCGTAGGACGGACTACTTGGCCAGTAGGGACGCAGAGTTCTGGTCTGTCTCGATAACTTCTCTGGCTACCCTTCCGAGCTCCAGCTGAACAACATCCAAGAGGTCTTCTTCCCACCTAATACCACAGCTAATTCGCAACTAATGGATCAGGGAATCATGGAGAATTTCAAGCGCCACTACAAAAATCTGCTGCTATGCCGCAGGCTAGAGACCCTGGACGATCGCGGAAATGAGGAGCCGGTGGAAAGCGAAGACGCAGTGATTGTCGAGGAGGAAATCGTTCTGTTCGAGGATCACTGTCCAAAAGTTCATGCAGTAAACAATCGGAAAGCCCAGTGTGATGTAAGCGTGTGATCGGCTAGAAAACGAAACAAACGAGATCCGACGAAAGAAGTTGCCTCAGCCGACGATTTTTGTGAGCTTTGGACTGATCGATTGAGCAAATAAATGATGAACTTGAGAAAATAAAGCCGTTTTTACAAACCTCGTTACTATTCCACTCTGGCTACTATGCCACTCTTGCTCGGTCCAGACGCGTGGCATTTTACGGAGATTTTAGTGTATATTGATGTATTTTTTGGTTTATCATTGAGGAACATACTGCCAGTAACCACCAAATAATGCAACTTGATAAATATCAAAAAACAAACTAAATGTGTTTTAAAAAATGGTCCTAGGGTATCCTGAAAATTTCAGCAAAAATGGAGATGGGTTAAGGGGTGTCCTCCCGTTAACTAAACGTTAAAATTTGCCCAAATTTGTAACAAATCTTCGGAACCTTTTAATACCTATGCAGTATTTACCCAACATTTTAAATCGTCATTTCGAAAACTACAATGAATTTGCACCAAAGTGCATTTTACAATCCGAAAACACTGTTTGCTAGAAGTGACAATAATACCTGTTGCTTCATGAAAATCGGTGATAGAGCTCCATTCGTAAGAAACTTTGTAAGCGAAATATACATAATTTAACAATGCAATCAAAAATTGTGATTCAGAACATTTAGCTAATCAAATTAAATGCAGGCCTGGTATTTTTACAGTATGTGTGGACTTTCAAAAATACGTAGGTATCTGATTGGTTTAATAGAGTGAACATTACCGTTTAAACTCATTTGAAGAGGTCAGAAATAATTATTGCTGAAAAATTACCGTAATATAATACAACGAATTATCAATATTAATAAATCTGGCTCCTCATAAGCTAGCATTGCATTCATTTGATTGGTTCATTACACACTCGTACATTTTTATCCGCATCTATGATTGGTGCATTCAATTAACTACTCAACCAATCACATGTGATTTCAGGAATTCTGGGAATCAGCAATTCGTCTCGACATAGCGCTTTAAGCCGATCGATATTCGCTTTGAAAGGAAGTATACAGACGGCAACCATCCAAGTGGAATCCAAAGGTTTGTTTTCATATGGATTTTTACATATAAATCGCAGTAAATAAGAACTAATTTGGAATAAATTACGGTGAATTAATTTTCTAAAATAAATGTTCTGACAAAAAAGAAATTATCTATTTTTACAAAACAAAAGATCAGTTGAATTCAGGTTTTGAAAATAAGAGCATCTTTTCTCGTAAAATGAATATTCAATAGCTAATATATCTTATCAGACCCGTTGCTATATATCACATTGGAATCTAAAGCCTTCTGTGTGAATCAGTTTTTTCTTTTCAAGGGTGCTGTGTTTTTCTTCCTTGTTCACGATGCAACAAATTTAAAGCGCTCTCAATGATATTAAAAATGCTATGGTTTTGCTATGTGTGACGGAAATTCATGCAAATGAGATTTTTTATACCAACTTCTGTTTGGAATATTTTGTGAGTCTCTTGAACCGGCCTGGTGATCCACTTCAATACCGCGGTTGTTTCGAAGATGCGATTTCTAGCTCTAGAGACTCTAAGGTGACACAATTTTGTGTAATGTTTTGAACGTTATTTCGGCAACATGCACATTTATTTATTTGGTGAATTTTCTTTATGTGTAATGGGTAATTTTTGTCTAAATTCATTGAAAGTATTCTTATTTCGGAGATAATTTTGTTCAGATAGCGTATTCTAGATCAACTGTTTGCTTTCATGTAGATCTACTGCAGATACACTGAGTAGTAATCAATGAATTTTGTATGATCTGTTATCATATAAGTTTACATGGTAACGAAAATTCCATTGGACACACGCTCTGGAACGAGAAGCAAAATATTTAAATCGAAGAACAGACAATGAATCAATGAAACCCATGAAATGCTTTTTACTAGCTCGAAAGACATCTCGAGGCGCTTTGATCCAGCATATTATGATCGTCCTGAAATATATTGTAGAAACACAATTAAGCGTTAGACACGAAAAATGAATAGACAATGACCGTCGTTTGCCTACAACAAGAAGAGGATTCTATCTTGAATTGATTCATTCCAAAATACATCGTAAACAGCTGATTTCACGAAAGAGAGAATAGTTCACGCATAACAATTGTGTTTATCCATTTCAAATTTATTATATAGAATGATAGAGATATGTGTAAGGATAATATTATAGCACAATCACTATTATAAACAGAACTGAAAAGTCAATGAACAGGGTCAACCGAAATTTTATATAATGAGAATCTGCATTGTTCCTAGACGACGCCTACGTTGTAGATATCTTTAACAGTGTATGAATCGCAGCTACTTAAGTTTTCTTCTTGCACGCGGAATCTGGTGTACTTCCGCTGTTGAGAGATTTTCAGCATCGGTATTCAAATAGTTTAGATGGTCGAAATGTTACAGTAATGCACCTTACTTATCATATATTTCCAATGAACGGCTATACATAGATGGCTTTGAGAAGTCATGCAAATGCTTGTGTTCGCAAATTTAAATCCCTGCTCCAACATGAATTTCTGTTTTTTTAACAAAACAATCTTCATTCATTCACGAAAATGTATTTACTAATTATTGACCTTGCAGCCGCATATTTATTGATTCACTGGCCGGAACTAGAACTAGAAGGTACGTGATTGGTTAATTCCGTATATGACCATATGACCTTCAAATTAACTCGCTGAAAATATTTGAATTTTAGATGGATCGATAGCGAATATCATGTGCGCCATATACGCGAACAGCACCATTAGAATATGGTTCATAAAGGCGAGTTTTGCCTGGTAAAATTTATATTAAAGTAACTTAAATTTTTGAACAAAATAATAAATTGTAATTCACATAATTAACGAAACCGGAAATATCATTCTAAAATAAGATGAGATTATATCACAAAAGAAATAAATCATGGAATTATCAAGGTTACTTTTTTCAGATATTTTATGAAATTCTTATATTGTCTTAAGGTTTTCATTTATTCATGAGATGTTTTAATACATTCCTGTACACTTCTGATTTTGGAAGGATCGACTCAGGAATGAAAAGTAAAACATTACAATTAACTTTTTATCGATTTTCTTAATTTGATATTGATCCTAGAAAAGCCACGTTTTCGCTATTTTCAAGTGTCAATCTTCTTGTTAATGTATAAGCAAAATGGATCTTCATTCATAAAATCTTTTATAAATATTTGTACCAGCCCCAGATTAAATCCGATGGATCAGTAGTCAAAGGTACGACTACTTTTACATAAGGAAAACATCTTTGTTCTATTACATATAATTTCAAGGAATAAGATAAATTTGACCGTTTTAATATCTGAAAAAATGTTTAGCAGACAAGATTTTTTAATTAGATTTATTTCAACGGTTTAAAGTATGTATCACTAAACAGAAACTGCAGAATAATATGGGAACTATGAACAATGTATTAGGCTAAAACGGGATTGGTTTGTTTACTGAAGGTATCAAAAATCAGGTGAAAGTTCAATAGTCAGAAATCGTTTTCCTTGGTACAGTGGAGTGACATTTTGTAGCAGGTGGAGTTAAGAGGTTCATGAATATTTGGCCACTTATCGCTACATTCGGGTGATCGGTTCAACATTAACCTCGTTAACCTCAGGGTGGCACGCACGCTCATCGACTTTGTATCGATTCATCTCAAAGTTTAACGTGTCCAACGCAAATCGCATTTATCCAAGAATCACACAACAAAAGATAAACCCGATTGGTCAAACACACGCCCATCTTAAAGTGTTGCTCACATCCCCCGCACTTACACATCACTGGTGGTTTGTGGCTATCTGTCGTCATCAGGTGGAGACAGTAAGATTAGGTTCAGTGAGCCTTGAAACAGTGGATAAGTGGTAAACAAGGTTATACTTGAATGCCACTGTTACATAAGGTTCGCACAACGAACCATAATGTTCAAACACAGAATCACATAATGATTCGTTGTCAAGCCCTCAAGGCGTTTATAGATGACCAAAGTGATGTGTTGCTCACACAACCCGAAATTACACTCCACTACCGGTTTTTGGCTATTTGCCGTTATCAGGTGACGATAGTAAGATTAGGTTCAGTGAGCCTGCAAAAATAATACCAAATAGGAGGTTGATGGAACCGAAAACCTAATTTCAGGAATGGCCAATCAAATGTCACACAAGATGCCGTGAATTTAAAATCCAGGAAAATAGACTACTTATCCTCAAATGCTTCATATTAATTCAATAGACCGGCGTAATCTAAAGGCGCAATGCGAAATCTTCCAACAGTAGGGATTAAAAAACAACCACACAACCGAAATGCAAGTCATAATAATCAAAAAACGCAAACACAGTTGGAGGAAAAGATGTTGAAAAACCCGAATATGAAAGGCAGACAGCTTATTCCGTTTTGTCGAGATAATAAAACTGTCTTCACTGGTTCATATACGCTATTATTCGAATCAGCCCACACCCAACGCAATGCCAACACATTCTAAACCAGAAGTGGGATACAACCTTAATTGAACAGAATTCACCAATCGTGAAATTATTTTACTGGTGTTGAAACAAGAGACAAATTAAAACATAATCTTTACCCAGAGATTGGGACAGTCAGAATATCAGATCAGTGCGGGAACACTTTGAGAAAGAACTCGACAAACAACTATTTTAAACCTCGCGAAGCTACTAGCTCATTACTTTGAAAACTTTACCGAGGTATTTTAGTGTCCGACAATCGAATTGCACAAACGGACTCGACTGAGATTTTGTTCGTACTGCAAACTAGTTAAAACCGGCTCCTAATCAATAAAACAGTCTGATTGGCTGGAAGATGGACACTACTTTTGGCCAATGAAAACAGCCAGATTCACTCATTGGTTTGAACTTTGAGCATCGTTCACATCAATTCTTGATACCTTATCGATACAAGAACACTAGCTTCTTTCTAAACTTGATTTGGGACTAAAATTCACTATTTATCAGGTAGCTTCAACGGCACGTTTGCCGGTTGCAGTAACGGTCTTTGTCACGTTCGATTCGGCGCCAGGTTCAAAGGGTGGCGTCAGCGTATGCTGAATTGAATCTCGGTCGGTGGTAGGTCTCTTGAGCAGCATGGCAGTTGAAACGCCGAGAGAAATGATCTAATAGACAAAATCGATTGTCTAATGAGATAATCAATGATCATTGTTCAGGTTGATAGTTTGAATTTGCAAACAATCAAATTTAAACAAAACACGATACCTGAGTCTGAAAATTTTGTGAATTATTTAAACTAAAAAAGAGGCGCTTGTATGCCACTGTTGGATAAGGCTGGTACGACCAACCTGTTCAATCACATGAGCCCCCACTCATACAGACTGGGTTTAAAACCCATGACCATGAATATAAAAGTTCATTTGCATGCATCTCCATCACACACACACACACCAAGACCGGTTTCGTGCTGTTTGAACCCATCAGGTAGGGACAGTAAGATCAGGATGCGCATATAAGCGAAACTTGTTTACCATTCTTTCACTGTTTCAAGCTCATGCGGATCCTCATCTTACTGTCCGTTCCTGATGAGTGCAAACAGCACGAATCCGGTCGTGTAGTGTGTGACAGAAAAGCATGCAAATGAATATTTTATTTGAACTTATATTTGTCTTTCTTGCTTGCGGGAGGTGGTAGATGGATGTGTACAACTTGTATGTCCCTGGTGTTGTACACATTGGCTGTATATCGATCGCGAATAGCAGGCGAGGTGAGAATTACGTCAAGTAAATCGAGAACCAACGTCTAATTCGCTGTTGACTGAAACCTCAAGAGAACATCCGATGTAAAATAAACCACGTCCTACCTCTGCGTTTCACATAAACATGTCCTATTTCATCCCTGAGGTCAACCTGTCCAACCGTAATCGCGTTCACCCATTAGCCCCATAACACAAGGTCATGAAGTGTCTGTGATGGAGATGCCTGCAAATGAGCTTTTTTATTCATTGTCATGGGTTTTAAAACCAGTCTACATGAATGGGGGCTCATGTCATTAAACAGGTTGGTCGTATAAACCTTACCCTACAGCGGCATACAAGCGCAACTTGTTTACCATTCTTCCACTGTTTCAAGCGTATGCCTATCCTGATCCTACTGTCCCTACCCGATAAGTGCAAACAGCACGAAACAGGTCGTGGGGTGTGTGTGTGTGATGGAAATGCGTGCAAATGAGCTCCTTTATTCAAGAGCACCCAATTAGTCAAAATTGTTCGTTACACTCAAGACACAGAATAAAATGCATGCCCAACTTAAATACACAGATCTCGTTACCACAAATTAGTGCTCAACCTTTGATCGAATGTGTTAATCGATTTCTTAAAAACCGGTGCCATTCGAGCTATTTTGACCGACCCCGAGCAATAGCTTATTGTTCATTAGCTGCTGACACACTCTCTCGGCTACCTTTTACAACGGGCTCTCAATGAAACAGTTCTCAAGCAATTCTTTCAAAACACGAATTCTCATTGGTTTGCTATTGTCTTCGTCTGACCGTTAGCGCTTCCCGCGTTCGTATTGTACCGAAGAGAGTTTCGAGTTAAATCACACCTCCAAATATGAAATACCAAATTAATATACTGTCCAACAATCTGGGCATAAAAGTTGCACTTCGAACAGGAACTTACAATAGATTTCACAATTTTGAAAGCGGTTTGCACTAACAAATCGGTCAGTAGCATCTGTCTGATGACTGTAAAATTTCAGGTCGGTAGCTTAAAGCGGTATAGAATTTTCCAGATTGAAGATGAGATATTCACATGTGACTGCTAAATATCGAATGGGTAGTTCATTCACAATAAGAAGTTAACATCCAGAGTTGTATATTTTAATTACACACGTTCATCTACGTCAAACGTTTTCATGATTTCGTTGTATGAATCTTTCTGAGTACTATCGTTGTGTATTCTGGAACTTCGATATAAACTGCGTAGGATTCGCTGTTTAATTCAAGTCAAACTTTCCTTAAAATATGATAAAATCAAAGCGAATGACACAAAGCTACCATCTTCGGTTCCCAGCTCATTTTCTAATGGCTAATCTTTTCTACGGATATCTTGTCCTAACGTTGTGATTGGCCAATAGAGTAGCCAATCGCAGGAGACTACATGAATAGTGATAGGTGATTGGTTGTGGTTCAGAACAGATTTCGAATGCTGAATGGGTAAGCATTTAAAAACATGGGTTGGATTGGATTGGTTTTTGGTTTACAATATTTTTTTAATACCGCAAGTAATCGTTTATAATGCTTATTTAATCTACGGGACTTGCATAGGACAAGAGCTCGCACATTGACTCGCAATGTCCCTCATTCACGACTAACATGTAGACGACATTTTTACCATGCGAGTTTGTTTCACTTGGAACAATCTACAAGATTATATTTTAAACTCGCCAAACCAGCAGATGATCAAGAGAAGTATTGATGCCTTTTTGGCCCTTAACCCGTGCATAGAAGAAAACTATACATCTTGAACCAAAGGCCTCTTAATTTATCATCCCACCAATCGAAAACAATTTCCACCCTTTCCGGATTTTTACCTGATTCCTGAACTTCTCGTAAGCAACCAAATCCTGTTTTCGCTTATTATATTATTCGTAGTTCCCATATTATTCTGTGGTTTTTTTAAGACATATGCATTTTAGACCATTAAAATTGTATAGAATTGACGATGTTTGATACATCAAATCGCTTTCGAAATCGAACAAACTATCTTACATTCAAAACTCTTCCTATTCTTTCAAACTTCTGACTTTAGTCCGTTGAACGAAGAGGAGATAGGGAACCATACAGACGTGAGATTGCTTACTCCCATAACAGCAAAAGTCGGCCGACCCAAATGTCATTTCCACAAAGCTCCCTAAACTTTCGAGACCCCACCAGTTGAATACACGTGACTATTATCAGCGGGATACTGTTTTGAAAGATGACAGAATATCATAATCAATCTCCACATTAATCGTACGGCATAATACATTGTCCGTCGAGATATCGTTTATTAAACACAGTACAAGTTTTGCTTTATCTTTGACTACTTGTGAGTAATACATACATTGAAATAACCGCATCATTCATTGGAATCTTCTCGCTCAATTATTTCACCCATTATCAGCTGCCTGACTTCGAATCGTCGTCAACAGTCCATGACAAGTTGTACAAAGCCTGTAGTATACTTTGCTGTTGATCCGTACAAATAGATCGGATTATTACAAGATCAATTCATTCTCAAGGATAACAGATTTACAATGCTCCATTCAAACCTTGTATTGATCAACAGTCATTTCACTTAATATATCCAAACGAGGAGAATTTGGTAAAACTTGATATTGGATACAACGCTTAGGATTGCAGACAATTGAGTAAAGCATTGCTAAAGCATCGGCCGTATCTTGGGCAGCGTGAGTCAATCCATTAGGGATTTATACAGAGAATACGCCTGGTTTGATTCTTGATCACTCAATTACTATCTTCTAGAGAAGCGTAGGATTATTTTCCATTGTCTCAAGCAATTTCCATTGGAACTGCATGCGATCTGCTCTTACAAGAGTCGTTAAGTGATGCAGTATCTTACAGAATTGCTTCCAAGTTGCTTCCGTACAAAATTCGTAAGAGTTACCCAAGATTCTCTCTTTATAGCTAACTATTTCTCAGTTCTACTCCGGATAACATACGTAGTTGTGGTTGCCTTTGTGTTGTATAAAACTCGAGTTTTCTTCCATCTTCGAATTCACAAACGTGAGCCAGAATCCATGAAATCCAACTCTTGAGTGTGTGCATCCTGGTTCAAAGCTTGTCACGGTTAGGAGGATAAGTTTCCAATTCCAAAAATGCTCTAATGGTGCATGTCTCAAATAGCCTCTGACAAGCCAAGTCCAGCTCCTAGCCTGCACGCTTGATCGTGTATGACCCGGCGAAACTGCTTCTACTGATAGGAGAAAGGGTGAAGGCAGCTGACTTGCACCTCAAAACCAGCAGGCTTCGGGCACGTGGAGCTCATAAGTCTATGAAGGCGGTCCACCTAGGGGAATAGAAACCCTTATCTCAAACATCCACTGCCTTGTGGCTACATCCAATCATGGAAAAGGCTTCAGGAGTCAACCTCGAGAAAATATGTGGAGCCGGTGTCCCGGCAGGCAGTCAGAAGTTGTATTCAACTCCGTCCTGCCAACTCCTGCGACGACATTGTTGTCCAAACGTATCAGCCTAGCTGTTCTTTGAATCTAGTGGTGCCGTGAAGAGAGAGCACTTGCTGCGTGTGCAACAGCTATTTCTACACATTTAACTGCCCTGGCGTACATTTCAACGTGCATCCTGGAGACTGATATTTATGAATATTTCCTCAAGACTTTTTTCTGTTCGCACAATCGTTCCGCACTTCATACATAATCACATACAAGCATAGCATGGTTACTCTTTTCCAGTCGCTTCAGGTATTGTATGTCCTCTACCGCGGTTAGTTCAGGTGTTAAGACAAGCTCAGGAATTGAAGGTTGGTCAAGACCCAGTCTGTGAGTTGGCTGATCAACGTGGTTGTGCAGTGAAGCAATTTCGATAACCACCTTGAATTTATGTTCAAATGAACGCGAGCAGTGTTCAATGCTTGAAAACAGATGCGGGAGATTAAAATCGTCAATGATCCGTAATTGCGTAGTCTGGAAGTTTGTGATGTGTTGCAAGGATTAGATTAGCTTATCATTAAATGAGCTTTCGGATGATGGCGAGCGGAAAATGATGCAGATCGTACATTCATCTCCATTGACTAGGTCTACTAAACACCACATCGTTTCAGGAAGGCTAAGGACAGGATGATCGATTACGTTACGCTGAGCTAAACATTCATGAATGTAGACTGCAACTCCACCACCGAATCTTCGATCGCGATGGAGTAGTGACATTTTCGGAGTCGAGAACTCAGCATCATTCATTTAAGGCTGGAACCAAATTTCTGTAACCTCAATCAAACCGGGTGAAATTCTGTCTCTGAGCTCACATAGTTCAGCTAATTTGTTAGTTCAACACTGAGCATTCATATGTATGCACTTGATCGTATTTATCTTACACATTGTAAGAGCGTGTAAAGTAGTTATTGATCCGACTGGCGATGAGTCGAACCTTTTTAGTTTTTTAAGAAACATGTTGACTTTAAGTAAGAAAATTATTATCAAACTGTGACTACAATGATTGTCTGGGTTTTTTGCGAGGGAGCACGCTTGAGCAGATTTAGTCTAACGTCTGGTGGAAGTTTTGCGCGGTACGATTTCCAGTTGGTATTGATAACGATAGCTATGTTGGTCGTTAGAAAAGTGATCTTGCGAGGACTGGGACCCTTGCCTCTGTATTTGGCTAAATGTGTCGACAACAATTGAATCACAAGATCCAATGCCATCAACAACGGAGAACCACTGCTTCAAATTATGTTGCTTTGGTTACGAATCAGATATTGCAACAACATTTTCGTGAACTTTGACTTGGAAGACTCGGTCCAATATGTTTGACCCGATGTTTGTGAATTTTGTTGTGAAAAAGTTCAAAATTTTCCGATGTAAATGATTAGCTAGGAAACGTGAAAACCTTTTCCTAATACATTTTCGGAAAAAAATATATGGAAAATTCTGGAAACCAACAACATTCTAGCATTCCAGTCTGAAACATTCAGTGTCCGAGAAGATTGTACATTCACAGGGCGTTATTCCAAGCCAACCTAAGGACAACGCCTCCGTTTTATTTTCACGACAAACAACTCAACGTAATTAAGGCGTTTTATTTTGTATTGCTATTGACCGCTCTCTTTGGAGGCATTGTGTAGAGCGTCGTCTGCTAGTTGGGGAGGAGCAGATAAAGCTCTCGGCTGCTGAACGCAGATCATGCCGACGGCGTGTAACTGACGCCTTACAACAGATTTCTGACTATCATTGCAAGCGCTGCGGGAGAGATTGTTCCTACCGAATTAGACAGTTTAGTCTTTCAAAAAGCTGCAAAACATCAAGCGATTGTGATGTATATCCATGGTCGACATCGACAGAAGGAGGCCAACAACAACAACAACCACAACTTTCCAGTAACTCGCAAATTACGTTGGACAACTAAAGCAAATAGCCACTTAGGTTGAAACGCATTATTGTCATACACTTTTAAATAATTGTACCGATCGCATCGCTGCGTACATCGTAGAGAAGAAACTTGATTTTACTAGAATACTACTACTCGGCAAAGTTATCCAATTTTCAAAATATTTTACCCGAATCAATAATTTCAACTGAATATACAATCAAATCGTGGTTACATATTGTTGTGAAGTTTGATAATCTGGATGGCTCCACAATTGTCTGCTCAAAACTAATTTCTTGCACTCAGATCACACTGCCCCAATCGCCGAAATGAAAGAGACACAATATAACTGCTAAACGCAATATGACAGTGTAAAAACATATTTATATCTCAACGAGACCCCCAAATACGGTTGTCTAGTTCTTTAATCAATTACAGGCCACTGAACTTCCCAGCGTCATCTCATTGTTGGTTTACTTCTCTGGCCACAACGCAGAGGTCGTAGGTTTGGGTAACCTTCGGCTCGCTGCGTTGATCGATTAAATTATCGATCGCCATTTGAACCAGGCTGTCTTGCTTCTTTTGAATTCATTCATAATACAAATTTATTTTTTTGCAAACGTAAATTCATTGGCTGAAAGAAATTCACGTGAATATGCATTTATCAGGTGGAACCAATAGCTGAATTGGCCAATCTCTACTCTGGTTTGGTCGACCATTACGAAGTCACCGCAAAGAACAACGGTGAGTAATTAACCAATAGCAGTGCAGTGCACCTGAGCCAACCAGAAGTCAGAAAATTTGGTATTCTCCCGGCCAATAGATTTGGTGAAGTTGACCCAGATTATTGATCGTTGATTCGTTAATAAGAATTCAAAATTTTGGCACATTTTGCGATGATTATTTAAAAGTGTTTGAAATGTCCAAATTTGATTCATCTGCCGTCATCTCAAAATATAATTTTCCTAATTTTTGTGATTAAACAATACGGGAATGTCGATTCAGTTCCCAAATTATTATAGGCAAATTCTAAACAGATTTTTGGGAAACTAGCAATATGCTAAGCATTCGACCAAGTTTATGAATCCAAAGCAGAATATTCACCCATAAATAATTTCAACATATATCTTTTGATTCCAGAAACATTAAGGTTCAATGTGCATATAACAGGCCAGCATCCACAAGCATAAAACATAGGAGGGACTGTAGATAAAACGGTGTATTTTTCTGCCATAGTAGCATTACATGAGAAATAATAAACTTCATCAATCACTTTAAACTATATGCAGAATAAACAAGGTTATACTTGAATGCCACACTTGCACAGGGTTCGTACAACGAACCACGGTGTCCAAACACAGAATCGCAAAGTGATTCGTGGTGAAGCACTCAAGGCGCTTATGGATGACCAAAGTGATATCTTGCTCACATCCCGGGAAATTTCACTCCACTACGGGTTCCTGGCTGTTTGCCGTCATCAGGTGGAGACAGTAAGATTAGGTTCAGTGAGCCTTGTATTAGTGTATAAGTGGTAAACAAGGTTATCCACTGTTTCAATGTTCACTGAACCTAATCCTACTGTCTCCAGCTGATGACGGCAAACAGCCAGAAACCGATAGTGGAGTGTAACTTCGGGGTGTGTGAGCAACACATTACTTTGGTCATGCAGAATAAGTTTGAAAAGTCATCATTTAACAGAGTCTAACGACCGGCTTCTTTTGTTCACGACTAGCGGTAACTTTTTTATGGGTAAAACGTTGCACGAAGGAAGCTAAACCATGAATCCATGCAATATGAATTTTGTGATAATGTGTTCTGTTCTGCTTAGCAACTGATATGGCCAAGTCCAAATACAACGGATGGTTAGATAGTCAATCGAAATCCCGTTTGTAGATCCTAATGACCTTGCCAAATCAATGAACTATTAGTATAATCGATATTACCGTTGTTCTACAGATTTCGACCATTTCAACCAAGTGACGTATAGCAAGATTTTAACCAATCACGTACACATAAAATCTGGAACCTGGATTGAGTATGTACCCAATCCGAGTAAGTTTTATTGCTTCATTCGAGATTCGATGTATAATTTTCGTTGGTGAGATACCAGCTTTAGTCTAAATGAGAGTCTTGGTTTTTGTGATCTGTGCGCTTGTTGACGGTACAATATGTGAATATGAACATTCTTGAGTCAATCGCCTGGTATGTTTTCACTGGGTGTAACTTTCTTTATGATCGACTACAGCAAGCTTAAGCAATCACATCATTCGTTGTTCCATCATATTAATGGCAAGTCAATTTATTTGAGGCTCACAAGATATCATTACCCCTTTTGCATTCGATGATATGAAAAGTATTAGGCGAAACAGGGAAGCTGAAAAATGTGTGATACACATTGTAAGAATACTCTGGAAAGAAATGATTTGAGAAAATCCCGGCAAAATAATTTCTGTGCCTAATTGAGTCACAGTAGACGATGGAATGTTTCAAGTTAATCAGATACGGACAAAACAACAAAAGCTTCTAGAGTTTAAGTGGGAATGGGGAACCACCAACTTGAAAAAGTTTGTCTGAGATTTCACCTATCCCTTTGTATGGAAAGAACTTGGATGAAATGGTGATGCATGTATGGGCAACCTGACAGTATCTTAGCCTAAGTGCAGTCTCTGGCTGTGCGGCACTTTGCCTGGATCAGGCTTGTGCTTTCATTTATTCATTCATGAATGTATGCATGGAAGTATGTATGTATGTATGTATGTATGTATGTATGTATGTATGTATGTATGTATGTATGTATGTATGTATGTACGCTTGTTTGTATGTATGTATGTATGCTTGTTTGTATATATGTATGTATATATGTATTTATGTATGTACGTATGTATGCATGTATTATGTATGTAGTATGAATGTATGTGTATGTATGCATTTATGTGTAAGTACATATGTACGTATGGATGAAATTAGGTATGTATGTATGCATGTATGTAAGTATCTATGTATGCATATAAGCTTGTATGTATGTATGTATGTATGCATGTATGTAAGTATCTATATATCTATGTATGTACATAAACTTGTATGTACGGATGTATGTATGTATGTATTGATCTATGTATATATGCATAACTCTTTCTTCGAAATAGATTTGTATGAGAAAGGTAGCCACTTTTGTCTTTAGTTATTCCAACCTGAAACGTGTCTGTCCTGGTTGCCCTTCGATTGTGGATAAAAATTACCAGCTTCTTCCCAAAAATCCAAATTGTTATTGGTCACCAATTTCCGTCGTCAGTCTTTTCGGCGATTCTTGCAAGAAGGAAGGAGATGTTCTGCACATCAGTCGATAGCTCGTGAATAGTGCTCATTGCTAATGTACTTCACAGCTGCACAATTGGTCCATATGATAGTGGTATTAAATATATTCGTGTTTTGTGACACAATTCCATGGACTTTATGAGCGCATACGTATATCAGAATATGGTAACGATTGCGAAAAAATATGGGTGGGCATTTACCAAAAATAAGAAACACAATGATGCTTCGAAATATACTAGGAGTATTCGTCTTTTAGATTAGCCACCGAAGGCAGCAGAAACTTCATACATGATTTCAAAAAACGTGAAAATACTTTAGACTGAATGGCTAAAATATCAATGTTTTATGTTACTTACATCTCCCGCATCAACAATACTTCCGCTGGCGAAATATGCGAAATCACATAGAATGCTTGTGCATTTTTTTAAAAAGTAGATGATTAATATTCTGGACTACACCATTAGGAGTCGTGATTGAATAATTTCAAAATACTGGTATTACTAGAGAGCTGGTATACTGTGCTCCTTTGGAAACGTTTCAGCTTGCTTGGAACAAACCAATTGCAACGATTGTTTGAATTTGACCAATCCGGAAAGATTTCAATGCGTTTGGTGTCCCCGCACACAGAGATGCAGCGACGGTTTCGATCCATACCGCGTCACGTGGGACGAGGGTCAATGCGGGGAATTCGTAAGTCGTTGTTTCTTATTTCGCATGCGCTACTAACAAATAGCTAGTAGTAACTTTCTAAAAAATGAAACGCTTTTGATAATTTTTTTAAAATTAGTTTCAACATAAAAATGTGATCTTATGGATTAAATTGTTCGTTCGTAGAACAAAGGCGCTACAGCGACGAAATAAAATACAAAATTTGAATTTTAAACCACTGTTATTTAATAATAAATTTGAAATAAGTCCAAGGAATTGGGAAATGTTTGAGTCGTTTTCAGAAAAAATCACGAACTCAAATGGAAGAAAATGAATAAGTCAAAACTAGTTCCACGGCAAATTGTAAACTGGCCAGAAGGTTTATAATTTTTCTGACAATAAAAATACGTTGCTTTGGCAGTCTAGGCAGAGAATATTGCGTGCAAATGGCGGAAAACGATTCATAAACTTGAGCATTGAACTTTCAAACTTAGTTCACTGCGTAAAGAACCGTTGTTGCCTTCGTCTGAAGTACACGACAAAGTTCGTCTAATGGAGACCAAAATCATCGGATAATACATGAAAAACAGGTTTTATCACGGTTGCAACAAATAGGTGTATGTCACGAGGAGTTTAGAACTCGGCAGGAGTATTGATTAGATTTTGGAAAGCAAGAACATTTTACGCGCAACTGGTCATAACAATTCTTTCTCTGATGACAAGCAAGAGAAGTTTATTGGTAAAACTATCCTTGTGAGGAGTTATATGCGTGGAGTTTATTCCAAAATGTTGTCTGTATCCGCGTGAAAAATGTGTTTGTGCTGTCGTCCAATCAACGAACCGTTCAATAGCAACACGTGGCCGTTCGTTCGTCACCCGATTTATTGATTACTACGAGTCGTGCTAACGGGACTCCGGTTCTGGATTTTTCCTCGAGGTTGACTCCTGAAGCCTTTTCCATGATTGGATGTAGCCACAAGGCAGTGGAGGCTTAAGGGTTTCCCTTCGCCCAGGTGGACCGCCTCCATGGACTTACGAGCTCCACCTGCACGAATCGAACTGTTTAGTCATTTTAAAAGCTGTAAAACATGAAAATTCATGCGATTGTGATGCACATTCATGGTCGACATCGACCGAAAGTGGCCAACACACCACGAGTCATGCTGACCAAGAAGGCAGCTTTAGCCCGATATACATGCCCGTCAGTTAGTGTGCTTTGGATTTACCACAAACGCGAATAGATCACATATAGAAATGATCATTTCTAGCTGGGTCAATGCTCCCTCTTCAACGGATATCTTGCGCTATTCACAGAGACAAAGGAAACATTTATATAATCAATATCAAACTGACCCCAAACTCACCAGCGGCTGTGATATGGAATTAAGAACACAGCTTAGGTGCGAATTAATCATGAAAGGGTTCATCACAGCGAAACTTTTGTCAGTCACCTACAAGGTTATCATGAAAAATCGTTTCTGACTGGATAAACATGAGAGCAATCAAAAGTTACCGTTTTGAAAATGGAAATACCGTGACATGTACGTATTTGACGTATGCTGCGGGAAATTGCTGGATTTTGGCCGTTACGTAAATTATTCTAATTGAATTTTGTTTTTACATTGACAGCAATCTTATAAAAAAATTTCGATTTTATTTTCACGATGAATGTAAATGATTCCTTTTTATTTACCAACATATCACTATGCTTTTTCAGAATCTTACTGTTAGCTGTTCAGAATTTCAGGAAACAACCAAACCCAATTGCCGTAGTAGCATCGACCCACAAATATTGATTCCTTGCATCGCCGCTGCCAGCATATCGATCATCGCTAGTGCACTAATCATTCGTCGATCGATGACTCGTCGCAAGTCGGTGAGTGATGCTCATTGATGCGTTGAATCATCATCATCTCTCAAATTTAACCAATCACGTGCTACCGTTTGAATTTCAGCCAGGGGCGAAAACCCACGTGACCGAAATCACTCAGACCAATGAAAACGCGATGACAGCGAACCGGGACAAACAGACCGCGACTGCGGTGACGATCGACTTGTGTCCAAAATGTGACGGGATACGGAGTATGACAAAACATGGCATTTCATAAATATTGACATTTGGAAATTTTAAATCGTTTCGAAATAGTTTACATTTATGATTGATTTAACGAAACCGTGATTTTGATTTTCGAATTCAAATTCAATCGTTGACGATGTGGGCGAAAATCTGGGCGAGTCAGAGACTCTCTCTTCCACCATCCAGGCCTGATCAGGATGAGAATTAAAAATGCTCAAGGTATACTACGGTGCTAATAACTGACTACTTGTTTAGAACACACACCAAGCGATAATTGGTGTGGTAATCGTCAAGACTTCATAAATAAGGTTTAATGACACTTAAACCCTAGAAACTTAACTACCAGACAATTAACCCACAAGTCACTCCATCCCCAGTCACTTAATCTTCAGTCAGTTTGATAACTTCTGAAGAATGCGCATACATCAGCATACTTCTTTTTTTGTTTGATATGAACCCCAGCACTTGCTTGAACAACTGAGACAGTATGCTGTCGGCAATCCTTTCGCAAACCGTCAAGAAATGTCCACATGATGGGATGTTGGCAAGAAAAGAGTGACTGTAATGCATTATTCAACGGCACAATCATCGTCTGCCTCATTATCTGCTTTCATCCCTAGTTCACTTATTTTTCGTTGCATGGTATGACATATCGAGCAATTCAACGATACTCAACTACGGAAAGATTGACGTTCTTAAAATCCGAAGTTATCAAACTGGGGATTAAGTGTCTGACGATTAAGTGAACGGTTACCCATAAATAAGTCGCTTTATCGAGCGGAGTGAGCCTCCTTTATGGCTCTCTGAGGGTCTGGTAACATTGCTTTTCAAGACGCAGCTAGGAGTTATAAACCAGATTTTGGAATCAGCCGCGAGCAAACAGCAGAGGCCGAAGATCCCCAGTCATGTTGTCTTCTATTCGAGCTTCGGTTCAAGTAAATAAAACTCCCCTAACCGAAGTAGAATAGATCTCCCACTATTCTTAAACTTTATCAAGTCTAGTCATGGCAAATTCTTCTGTACGTGTATGCTTCACCTCGAACTCCCTACCCTGTAATGTTGCACATTCACCCAACTTGGATATATTTAAATCGAATTTGGATAATTTGATGTTCACCAATCCAAACATTGAACCTATATATTTCACACCATAATAGCTTTGAACTTTGAAACAAGTTTCTGTCCAATGGATTTTTACTTGATTCCTGAACTGTTCAGTAAGCAAACAAATCCCGTTTTACTACCCATGTTATTCGTAATTCCCATATTATTCAGTGGTTTTTGTTAAGATATATGCTTTTTAGACCATTAAAATTGAATTGAATTGCTGAACGGTTGAACTGTCGATTGGTGTTGCATAGTAAAGGCAAACAACACCAAACAGGCTGACTGTATGCGGCTGAGAGGTCCCAAAAATCCGTGTGAAATAAGCTTCGCATGGACACAAAAGAATAAAAAGATGAAAAGCACATTCAAGAAAAACTCCACCACAACATATGCGGTCACATGATCAAATAAAGGAAAAAGCAACATTCAATTTAGACAAAATCGTCAGCACGGTTCAAGGAGCAAGTCGCTCGTAGACCCATCCGTCATCCCCCAAGTGAGTACAAGCTGGATCGATTGTGGAAGAGGAACTGGCGCGGCGAAAGCGAATCCGATCATGCAATCGATACGTCTGCCCTTGCCAAAATTCGACCGCATGGGGTTTCAGAACATAACCACCCCTGGATGAAAAAGAAGGGGGAAGGGAGCTAGACTGAAAGGAGCACAGTTCTGAAGTAAAGCGAAATGCGGAGGGTGTTTGAGTGCAAGTACAATTTTCAGCAAAGCAATGATCAATCTGTCGGCAGAGAATGGGCTACGTAGTCTGGGTTACTAGTCAATCATTATATGTGAATTTCGTAATCATGAATGTATCCTCTGTGCACCCGTACCAAGATTTGATCTGTCGGGCGATTTACTTCGAGACTGCATAACTTTTGACTCGGTTGACTGATATTGACGAATTACATATCATTCGTTAGCTAATGATAAACTCCACTTCATGAGGGGTTTAAATTTGAAGCCTTCTAGTGTAATTCTAACGTGACCCGACGTTTTGCGAGTTCACAATGACCCTGGTCGAGATTTCCGGTTCTTCCTACTCTCGAATGATGGATGGTTTTACACATCAGCAGATAGCTATGAGTAGATACTCTTCAGTAATGTACGTCGCCTTCTCTGTACCACAATTCGGCGAGTCTGTTTAACACAGCGGTCTTGAAACTTGCTTGCTGAAAATACATGGGTACAAATGATGCCATTTTCTTCTTCGTCACAAGCTTGTATGTTGTCAAGTTACGCGGGGAGGAAAGCTTGTTATCATGCGTGATAGTGAAAGCCGCAAGGAAGCTGTCGTGCTGATGACGCTCAACGCGTTCACAACACTTGCTTGCATGCATGTAGGCACCTCGTACCAGTCTGTCTGCGCTTAATCTTCTCTCGGTTCAAAAGCTTATTATGTCCCACCCTTCCCAAACTTTTTAAGAATAAAAAAGTATCATGGTTGCATTGACGTTAAGCAATCGGAACTTGCTACCGGTGTAAAGCTGTTCATGACAACGATGATCCCTTATGACTTCCAAGACCTGGGCAACTTCACAGCATCGTAGTACACGTGCAGCCAGAGGTAGTGAGCTGCATGCTGAAACAGGCTAGAGTCTCACTACCATTTCTTGTTCTTCTTTCTTCCTCGTATCTGTCTAGGCCTGGGCAACTTCACAGCACCGTAGCACACGTGCAGTCTGCAAATCTCTAGCACCTTTCCTAGTGGAAGTATTATGATTACATCTATAAGTGGGGGGGGTCCAACACTACCGGGAAGGCTCACGTTCGGCTGAGTATCGGAGGCCATCAATTTAATACGGAGCGTTCCGTAAAGCATGAAGTACTACACAACAGCCCATCACCTTGTCTGAGGAAGCCTGAGCTAATCGATGACGGAAGCGGATTGAACAGAGCTGTGGTAACCCGCAAAATATTTACAAATGTGTGGATGCAAGCTGTGCGGATAAAACGAAACTACCGCGATAAAATGACACGATGTTTATCAGAAACGTAAACAAAGACGACGGTCGCGTCACGCATCACCCAGTATCGGTTACTCCAAGATCACAATGCGCGTAGTTAAAGAGGTGCAATCGTACAGTACTTATGTGCTGTGCGGCTAAGACCGTGCTAAATTGATTGGCCAGAGGTAGTGAGCTGCATGCTGATACAAGCTGGAGTCTCACTACCCTTTCTATTTCTATTCTATTTTCTTCCTCATATCTGTCTAGGCCTGGGCAACCTGACAGTATCTTAGCCCACGTGCAGTCTCTGACTGTACGGCACTTTGCCTGGATCAGACTTGTGCTTTCAAACATCATACATACATACTACAACAGCGCCAGTTCATGTCTACCGAGTGGAAAATGGTAGTATACCAAAAAACCTTGAGCTACGCACAGTTGAAATCAGGAAATAAATCTGCCGTAATAAAACGTTTGCAAAAGAGATCCGAAAAGAAACTTGAGTGTAATGCTGTTGTAAGAGACACAGAGGCTTCGTCAGATCGAGGGTGATAGTCAGTACAGGAAACAAGACCAAGAAGCATTCTGCACACCACCTCTGTTTTGACCTCGCCGCTAAGCAGCTTATACTAAGCTGAAGTTACGTAGGCATGATCAGGATCAGTGTGTATTTACAACAATCCGATGCAGGGTCAGTTGACATTGTGGCCCAACTGTACAAATGTCCTTAACTAATGGGATTCAGGTTGAACAATTTTTGAAAACTCTAATTAACTGATAAGTATAAGATTAATATTGACTAACGATGTTCACATCAGTGCTGAGTGCTGGATTGTGAAGATCTCTTGATCATTCAACGTATTGAACGCAAGTCGACCTGTATGCAAGTTCGACCGCCTGCGCGTCTAGGCGCTCGACATACGGTTTAATACTCCGTCTCATGAAAGCCCGGATGTGCAATCGTACAATATTTCAGTGCTGTGCGGCTAACACTGTGCTGATTCCGAAAGTTGTCATAGCCGGGGGTGGCAGTGGGGATAAGCTCCCACTCTCAATAAAATGCTCCCATATGGCGGGCGTCCCAAATAGCCTATGACAACCAAGTCCAACTTCTGGCCTGTCCGAGTGGCTCCCCGAGCCCGGCGGAGCTGCTTCTACCAACATGAGAAGGGGCGAGGGCGAGTGACTGGCGCCTGAAAACCAGTTTGCTTCGGGCAGATGAAGCTTGTTAGCCTGGGAGGGCATTTCATCTAAGAGAAAGAAAACCCTGATTTTAAACCTCCGCTGCCTAGCGGCATACCCAATTGCGGGAAAGGCTTCGGGAGAAAATCCTGAGGAAAAATCCAAAGCAGCAGTTGGTGCACACCACCTCTATCTGTCAACTCCCTGCTGCCTTGCAGGTCGCACTTGGTTATGCAAAAGGCTAGAGAAGCTGACTCGAACAAACGCCGAGTGGTGCCGGGGACGCCGCTTTGTACTCAAATTCCCAAGAATCTTCGTTGAAGCCGCCTCATCCTCCAGGAGGAGATAGTCGCACACAAGTAAGTAAGTACTGTGCTTCGTTGATTCGCCATCGGTAGTGAAGCTGCATGCTGAAAAGCGATGGAGTCTCATTACCATTCCCACTTGTATTTTATTTCCCATGTCTGTCTAGGGCCTGGGTAATCTGACAGTTTCATAGCCCACGTACAGTCTATGACTGTGCGACACTTTGCCTGGAGCAGGCTTGTTCATTCATATATACATTATGAAGGATCTTGATATTGACCCTACGACTGGGGAAGAACTTGTTGTTGAACGCTCAATTTGGAGGCGTTTTG
The DNA here is from genome assembly GCA_013407085.1 of Atriophallophorus winterbourni. Taxonomy (NCBI): domain Eukaryota; kingdom Metazoa; phylum Platyhelminthes; class Trematoda; order Plagiorchiida; family Microphallidae; genus Atriophallophorus; species Atriophallophorus winterbourni. The sequence continues at coordinate 19,722 of JACCGJ010000628.1, read as the reverse complement.
TGGACCGTCATCTCCAAGCCGGGTAAGAGCTCTCAGCTGCTGAACGCAGATCACACCGTAAGCGTACAACTGCCAAGTTCTACCTATCACAGTAAGCAGTGCCGGAAAGATAGTTCCTTCCGAATAAGACTGTTTAGTCAGTGGAACACTGTGAAGCATACAATTGTCAGTCGCTTGCGATGTACATCCATGGTCGATCGAAGCAGGTCAATAACAAGTTCTCGATCAAATAACGGTGTTGTCCGCCATCGTCACTGTCGAAGACGGTAAGATTGAATGAGTTGAGTCCGGACCTTCGCTAGGCAAGCGAGATTGACTATCAACTGCTACCGTGCCCTCTTTAAACCCTGGTCACTATGTGAAGCTGCATATTCAACCAGAGAAAGAACAGATGAGGTTATGGGCTATTCAATGAAGACCACGCTGACAACGGAGGTGATTGACTAGGTGTTGCTGGCATTGTGACTCTCGGAACCCACTGTATCCCCCCTTTCGTGAATGTGTGAGGCGTATTATTGATGAGTGCTAACCAAGAGCTTTTGGACGACTTATCAGAACACCACCATCAGGCAGGAAGCGCCGAGAAGACCGACAGTCACGAACCAGTAATAATTCGGATGGATTGCATCAGCACAGTTCGAGCGACAGTATCCTCGGAAGCATGAGGAGATGGACAACGTCATCGAATGATATACAATTAGTCGAACGGATTGGCAAATTAGATCTAAGTGACAACCAAGACAGACGCGTTACATGATTGCCTTTGGTGCTTTGTCTCGTGCGTAATGCACGTCTTTGACCAATCGGCTTTCTGTTATGGTGTGGGATTCGTGGGTGACCTCAGGGGGATGAATCTGAATACTGCTCTCGACCGTTGAACGTACAACTGCCGCCGATTGGCCAACTTCTACCTATCAAAGTAAGCACGCAGGTGAGATAGTTCCTTCCGAATAAGACTGTGTTTAGTCAGTGGAACACAGGAACCACAGGCCGGCCGTATCTGCGGTAAAAAGACGTTTGCAAAAGAGATCCTGTGCAGACAACGTAACAGACGTTGCGACAAAGAACGCGAGTTGACCTTGAATGACCTATTTTAATCGCCACCTTACAATATGAAACAGTGTGCGATTACAATGTATGCACATGGTCAGTATGGACCGAATATATGTATGCATGGTATGAAAGCACAAGCCTGACTGCACGTGGGCTAAGATACTGTCAGGTTGCCCGGGTCTAGACAGATATGAGAAGGAAGGGAGGCCATCAACCCCAACCGCGACGTAATGAAGACAATGCTGACATAGATAACGACAGGCATCCAGCAACAAACAGGGATTCGAAAAGCTAAACGTTAAAACAGTGGTGCACTACTCAATGAACACGAGACACAACAATACGGCTTCCATGGCTGATAACGCGCAGGTCAACCGAAACACTCCACGTTTCAAAGTACACATCGATCGGTACAGCAGAACCCGCCCACGAAATGACTGACCTTATGGGGTCAATTGAGCTTGCCGGCTAATTAGTTTTCGGTTTCGAATGAGTGTTCGGCGTTAATATTCAAGAATTAGACGAGCAGGCGGGCGGTCTGTTTTCATGTTCATCAATGATTGTATGCATACGGATGTGCAATCGTACAGTACTTATGTGCTGTGCGGCTAACACCGTGCTAAATTTGCGATTTCGAGGATAATCCTCATTTGCAAATTGAAATTTAGGCCTTTTTCATATGGGGACTACATCTAAGTCCCCACAGTTGGTGCATGTACAACCTATAACGGTTTGGGAATTTTTTGCAAACATTCCAAACCAGCAGATGGGTGTTTTTTGTTTAAAGTCAAATTTTTATTAATAAGTAGTATATGACGTTCGAAAAGCAGGACAGAAGCACACGACCGGTTTCGCGGTTATTGCCGCTCATCAGGTGTGCATATCCGTGATCTGACATTCGAACGCCGTTCTGATTTTGTGCTAAACCCATTTATTTGCGATTTCGAGGATAAATCCTCATTTGCAAATTGAAATTTAGCTTTTATATGGGGACTAATCTAAGTCCCCACAGTTGGTTGCTAAATTGATTGGCCAGAGGTAGTGAGCTGCATGCTGAAACAGACTGGAGTCTCACTACCATTTCCTGTTCTTTTTTATTCTTCATATCTGTCCAGGCCTGGGCAACCTGACAGTATCCTAGCCCACGTGCAGTCTCTGACTGTGCGACAATTTGCTTCGATTAGGCTTGCAGACGGGGATACTACCCTTGCGGATACTGCAGAACAATTAGGATTTCCATCCTAAGCACTTGGCTGAAGAGCCTTACCCATAAGGCAGTGAACTTAGATTGTGTTCGTCCAACATCCATTCATCCATCGACCTTCACAGTATGCTGGGGGTCACGCGGGTACATGAGCCAACGGTCTAGTCTTCTGTGCGGCAGTATCGATCAATATCAACATGAGAGCTTCGACACAATTTCCATGCAAATCCTCACGTGCAACGATCCATAGCAAGGTCAGTCCGACGTGACTAACTTTAATTAAAGTTTTAAGAACACCCCACAGGTGTCGACGACGGTGTCCGGTCACTTAATCGATAGACACTTAATCCCCAGACATTTAACCCTCAAGTCACTCCATGCCCAGTCAATTAATCTTCAGTCACTTAATCCTCAGTTTGATAACTTCTGAAGAATGCAGAATACGTTTAAATGAATTTATTTAGCAGGAGAGATATGGAATTGATTTTAAAAGCGTCAATCTTTCCGTAGTTGAGTATCGCTGCCGCATATATCTCCATACTTCTTCTTCTGTTTGATATGAACCCCAGCACTTGCTTGAAGAACTGAGGCTGTCGGCAATCCTTTCTCAAACCGTTAAAAATGTCTACATGGTGGGATGTTTTTTAAGAAAAGAGCCAGCCTTCTATAGTATTATTCGTTCCGGCAACACCATTATTTGCGTCTTTATACTTATTCCAGGATTCAGGTGGAAATATAGCTAGTGCAACGTTATCTCTTCTACATCTAGTTCGTCGACCTCGAACAAAGGTATGTTCAAAATAAGATAACAGATCATTCATCCTCTCACTTTGAGGCATAGATTCGACGTAAATCATCGTCTGCATCATAATCTGCTTTCATCTCGAGCAATTTAGCGATACTCAACTACGGAAAGATTGACGTTCTTAAAATCAATTGCATATCTCTCCTGCTAAATAAATTCATCTGAACGTATTCTTCATTCTTCAGAAGTTATCAAATTGGGGATTAAGTGACGGAAGATTACGTGACTGGGGATGAAGTGACTTGGGAGTTAAATGTCTGGGGATTAAGTGTCAGTAAACCGTGGACGACCGCGGAAACACCCCCAAGACATTGGGTATACTATCAACAAGAAGAGGACCATATGTAGTACCGTACCGCTTGGGTTCGGCACAAATCGCCGTTGATAACGAGCTGCAACTAGAGAAGATACCTACAACAAAATAGCTGAACGCGCGTTTGAGGTATATCTCGAAGTCCTGGACACCAGTCTGGCGGACGAATCATCCAACTGACGATGACTTAACAGTCAAAGCCATGTCAGAGTTGTGTGTCCTGGCGGGGGATGTGAGCACTCCATTCGTTTCTATTTGATCCCCTCAATATGCGAAAGAGTCATCTAGGGTGGCATGAGCCAATCTGGTTTATCAGTGCCTTCCACCAGGTTCAACAATCCTCTCCTACGAACTAGATCACATGAAAACAAAATTTAAAAGTGTAAATGTTCGAGCTCGCGAAAACACACTTACCAATCTTTCGGTCTGGGTATCGACTCTTGGTTCGCATACAATTCTTCCAATTCTTTGCATTTTTGTTCGAGGTACTGCGGAAAAAAATCACAGTGCATGAGGACTGAGGGATATTGCAGTTACGAGCTTGAGCAAGTGATCAATAGTTGACATTGGTCATGGTCAAACGAAATGCGGAACAATGGGAAATTTCGAAGTAAAGTACATTTTCGTCACCCCCAAGCTATTGGTTATGATATCAAAAAGTAAAGGACCGCAGGTGGATAACATATATCATACGGGACTTGGGGAGAATCAAGAATTATGGTGATAAAAAGCTAATGCTTTACACGTACCATTGGATGATAACTATTGCGAAAAAAAATTTAATCAAAATCACATTGTTAATGTTTTTGGGTTCGTGTTGCTTCAATACACCGGGCCAAATTCAGGGATTTGTTTGACGTATGCATCCAATTTCGATTTGAAAACATCAATTGTCGTTGCATTCACAACATCTTGCGGTAGCGCATTCCATAGAACCACTACGTTTTTTGATGTATTGATTGCTTCCGTTTCGGTGGGAACGATGCCGTCTACCGCCCCCAGCCGCGAATGTGTCTCACTCATGGTACTTGGTCTCGGTGGACAAAGTCTAATGTCTTTCGGTAATGCACGTTTTGCTATTTTCCATTCGGACTTGACCAATTCAGCCATGTCGGTAGTTAAAAAGGTAATCCTGAGAGGTTTCGGTCCGTCTCCTTTATAGTTTATTGAAAAAGGCACCCGGCAAGTGTCAGTGATCACAACGTTAGAAATATTAAGCAAAGACGTAATGTAACGCCACTGCTTGAAGTCATGATCTGCTGTTTCCTGTCCCGATGCTTCAGTGGTATTTTCTGGTACCCCAAGTAGAACCATACTCCGCGATACCGTTTTTCCTTAGTGTTTGAGGCACCCTTCCGTTCCCACCATGGCACATCAGGATATATCCGGCAATTTGAAGTCGGATCCGTCTTTAGTCGGTACGAATTTAGCAGTATGTTTTCGATATCAGCCTCGCACTTCAGTGTGACTCTTAGTAACCGAGGTTGATTACTATGAGGTGAGGTGGAATGGCGAGTTAGACGAATCAGTTTGTCAGGAGTAAC
>JACCGJ010000628.1:0-13803 GCA_013407085.1 Atriophallophorus winterbourni | reverse complement strand
CATCGTAGCACACGTGCAGTCTACAACTGTCTGGCACCATTCCTAGCGGAAGAATTATCATTACATCTATAAGTGTGGGGTCTAACACGGTCTCCGGTCACTTAATCCCCAGGGAAGATATTTAAGGTAAGAATTAAGATAAGGAGTTATTTAAATGTGTGCAATAACTCTTGAATATGGTACAAGTAGCAAAGGTCGAAGGACATTGATTTACATGCGAAACGAGTTTCGGTTCGAGAAGCAATCAAATAATGGCAATATTAATAGATGTAGTAATTTTGTCACACACTCAAGTGTAAAGCGAGATTACCCGTAATAAGTATGAAGACGCAAATAGTGGTGTTGCCTGAACGATTAATGCTGTAGAAGGCTGGCATCATGCAGTACAGTCACTCTTTTCCTACCAACATCCCACAATGTGTACATTTCTTAACGGTTTGCGAAAGGATTGCCGACAGGATACGGCCTTTGTTCATCAAGCAAGTGTTGGGCTTCATATCACACAGAAGAAGAAGAAGTATGCTGAGATATGCGCCAGGACATCTCGAGCAATTCAGCGATACTCAACTACGGAAAGATTGATGTTCTTGAAATCAATTGCATAACTCTCCTGCTAAATGAATTCATTTGAACGTATTCTACATTCTTCAGAAATTATCAAACTGGGGATGAAGTGACTTGGTGATTAAATGTCTGGGGATTAAATGTCAGTAAACCTCTAACAATACCAGGAAGGCTCACGTGCGGCTCAGTAACCGAGGGAATCAATTTAATACGGAGCGTTCTGTAAAGCACGAAGTACTACACGACCGCACATCAGCTTGTCTGATGACGGAAGCGGATTGAACAGAGCTGTGATCACCCTCAAAATATTTACAAATGTGTGGATGCAAGCTGTGCGGATAAAACGAAACTACCGCGATAAAATGACACAATGTTTATCAGAAACGTAAACAAAGACGATGATCGCGTCGTGCATCACCCAGTATGGGTTACTCCAAGATCACAATGCGCGTAGTTAAGAAGGTGCAATCGTACAGTACTTCTGTTCTGTGCGACTAACACCGTGCTAAATTGATTGGCTATCAGTGGTGAGCTGCATGCTGAAACAGGCTGGAGTCTCACTACCATTTCTATTTCTATTCCCCCTCATATCTGTCTAGGCCTGGGCAACCTGACAGTATCTCAGCCCACGTTCAGTCTCTGACTGTACGGCCCTTTGCCTGGATCAGGCTTGTGCTTTCAAACATCATACATACATACTACAACAGCGCAAGTTCATGTCTACCGAGTGGAAAATGGTCGTATACCAAAAACCTTGAGCTACGCACAGTTGAAATCAGGAAATAAATCTGCCGTAATAAAACGTTTGCAAAAGAGATCCGAAAAGAAACTTGAGTGTAATGCTGTTGTAAGAGACACAGAGGCTTCGTCAGATCGAGGGTGATAGTCAGTACAGGAAACAAGACCAAGAAGCATTCTGCACACCACCTCTGTTTTGACCTCGCCGCTAAGCAGCTTATACTAAGCTGAAGTTACGTAGGCATGATCAGGATCAGTGTGTATTTACAACAATCCGATGCAGGGTCAGTTGACATTGTGGCCCAACTGTACAAATGTCCTTAACTAATGGGATTCAGGTTGAACAATTTTTGAAAACTCTAATTAACTGATAAGTATAAGATTAATATTGACTAACGATGTTCACATCAGTGCTGAGTGCTGGATTGTGAAGATCTCTTGATCATTCAACGTATTGAACGCAAGTCGACCTGTATGCAAGTTCGACCGCCTGCGCGTCTAGGCGCTCGACATACGGTTTAATACTCCGTCTCATGAAAGCCCGGATGTGCAATCGTACAATATTTCAGTGCTGTGCGGCTAACACTGTGCTGATTCCGAAAGTTGTCATAGCCGGGGGTGGCAGTGGGGATAAGCTCCCACTCTCAATAAAATGCTCCCATATGGCGGGCGTCCCAAATAGCCTATGACAACCAAGTCCAACTTCTGGCCTGTCCGAGTGGCTCCCCGAGCCCGGCGGAGCTGCTTCTACCAACATGAGAAGGGGCGAGGGCGAGTGACTGGCGCCTGAAAACCAGTTTGCTTCGGGCAGATGAAGCTTGTTAGCCTGGGAGGGCATTTCATCTAAGAGAAAGAAAACCCTGATTTTAAACCTCCGCTGCCTAGCGGCATACCCAATTGCGGGAAAGGCTTCGGGAGAAAATCCTGAGGAAAAATCCAAAGCAGCAGTTGGTGCACACCACCTCTATCTGTCAACTCCCTGCTGCCTTGCAGGTCGCACTTGGTTATGCAAAAGGCTAGAGAAGCTGACTCGAACAAACGCCGAGTGGTGCCGGGGACGCCGCTTTGTACTCAAATTCCCAAGAATCTTCGTTGAAGCCGCCTCATCCTCCAGGAGGAGATAGTCGCACACAAGTAAGTAAGTACTGTGCTTCGTTGATTCGCCATCGGTAGTGAAGCTGCATGCTGAAAAGCGATGGAGTCTCATTACCATTCCCACTTGTATTTTATTTCCCATGTCTGTCTAGGGCCTGGGTAATCTGACAGTTTCATAGCCCACGTACAGTCTATGACTGTGCGACACTTTGCCTGGAGCAGGCTTGTTCATTCATATATACATTATGAAGGATCTTGATATTGACCCTACGACTGGGGAAGAACTTGTTGTTGAACGCTCAATTTGGAGGCGTTTTGTGGACCGTCATCTCCAAGCCGGGTAAGAGCTCTCAGCTGCTGAACGCAGATCACACCGTAAGCGTACAACTGCCAAGTTCTACCTATCACAGTAAGCAGTGCCGGAAAGATAGTTCCTTCCGAATAAGACTGTTTAGTCAGTGGAACACTGTGAAGCATACAATTGTCAGTCGCTTGCGATGTACATCCATGGTCGATCGAAGCAGGTCAATAACAAGTTCTCGATCAAATAACGGTGTTGTCCGCCATCGTCACTGTCGAAGACGGTAAGATTGAATGAGTTGAGTCCGGACCTTCGCTAGGCAAGCGAGATTGACTATCAACTGCTACCGTGCCCTCTTTAAACCCTGGTCACTATGTGAAGCTGCATATTCAACCAGAGAAAGAACAGATGAGGTTATGGGCTATTCAATGAAGACCACGCTGACAACGGAGGTGATTGACTAGGTGTTGCTGGCATTGTGACTCTCGGAACCCACTGTATCCCCCCTTTCGTGAATGTGTGAGGCGTATTATTGATGAGTGCTAACCAAGAGCTTTTGGACGACTTATCAGAACACCACCATCAGGCAGGAAGCGCCGAGAAGACCGACAGTCACGAACCAGTAATAATTCGGATGGATTGCATCAGCACAGTTCGAGCGACAGTATCCTCGGAAGCATGAGGAGATGGACAACGTCATCGAATGATATACAATTAGTCGAACGGATTGGCAAATTAGATCTAAGTGACAACCAAGACAGACGCGTTACATGATTGCCTTTGGTGCTTTGTCTCGTGCGTAATGCACGTCTTTGACCAATCGGCTTTCTGTTATGGTGTGGGATTCGTGGGTGACCTCAGGGGGATGAATCTGAATACTGCTCTCGACCGTTGAACGTACAACTGCCGCCGATTGGCCAACTTCTACCTATCAAAGTAAGCACGCAGGTGAGATAGTTCCTTCCGAATAAGACTGTGTTTAGTCAGTGGAACACAGGAACCACAGGCCGGCCGTATCTGCGGTAAAAAGACGTTTGCAAAAGAGATCCTGTGCAGACAACGTAACAGACGTTGCGACAAAGAACGCGAGTTGACCTTGAATGACCTATTTTAATCGCCACCTTACAATATGAAACAGTGTGCGATTACAATGTATGCACATGGTCAGTATGGACCGAATATATGTATGCATGGTATGAAAGCACAAGCCTGACTGCACGTGGGCTAAGATACTGTCAGGTTGCCCGGGTCTAGACAGATATGAGAAGGAAGGGAGGCCATCAACCCCAACCGCGACGTAATGAAGACAATGCTGACATAGATAACGACAGGCATCCAGCAACAAACAGGGATTCGAAAAGCTAAACGTTAAAACAGTGGTGCACTACTCAATGAACACGAGACACAACAATACGGCTTCCATGGCTGATAACGCGCAGGTCAACCGAAACACTCCACGTTTCAAAGTACACATCGATCGGTACAGCAGAACCCGCCCACGAAATGACTGACCTTATGGGGTCAATTGAGCTTGCCGGCTAATTAGTTTTCGGTTTCGAATGAGTGTTCGGCGTTAATATTCAAGAATTAGACGAGCAGGCGGTCTGTTTTCGTGTTCATCAATGATTGTATGCATACGGATGTGCAATCGAGCAGTACTTTGTGCTGTGCGGCTAACACCGTGCTAAATTGATTGGCCAGAGGTAGTGAGCTGCATGCTGAAACAGACTGGAGTCTCACTACCATTTCCTGTTCTTTTTTATTCTTCATATCTGTCCAGGCCTGGGCAACCTGACAGTATCCTAGCCCACGTGCAGTCTCTGACTGTGCGACAATTTGCTTCGATTAGGCTTGCAGACGGGGATACTACCCTTGCGGATACTGCAGAACAATTAGGATTTCCATCCTAAGCACTTGGCTGAAGAGCCTTACCCATAAGGCAGTGAACTTAGATTGTGTTCGTCCAACATCCATTCATCCATCGACCTTCACAGTATGCTGGGGGTCACGCGGGTACATGAGCCAACGGTCTAGTCTTCTGTGCGGCAGTATCGATCAATATCAACATGAGAGCTTCGACACAATTTCCATGCAAATCCTCACGTGCAACGATCCATAGCAAGGTCAGTCCGACGTGACTAACTTTAATTAAAGTTTTAAGAACACCCCACAGGTGTCGACGACGGTGTCCGGTCACTTAATCGATAGACACTTAATCCCCAGACATTTAACCCTCAAGTCACTCCATGCCCAGTCAATTAATCTTCAGTCACTTAATCCTCAGTTTGATAACTTCTGAAGAATGCAGAATACGTTTAAATGAATTTATTTAGCAGGAGAGATATGGAATTGATTTTAAAAGCGTCAATCTTTCCGTAGTTGAGTATCGCTGCCGCATATATCTCCATACTTCTTCTTCTGTTTGATATGAACCCCAGCACTTGCTTGAAGAACTGAGGCTGTCGGCAATCCTTTCTCAAACCGTTAAAAATGTCTACATGGTGGGATGTTTTTTAAGAAAAGAGCCAGCCTTCTATAGTATTATTCGTTCCGGCAACACCATTATTTGCGTCTTTATACTTATTCCAGGATTCAGGTGGAAATATAGCTAGTGCAACGTTATCTCTTCTACATCTAGTTCGTCGACCTCGAACAAAGGTATGTTCAAAATAAGATAACAGATCATTCATCCTCTCACTTTGAGGCATAGATTCGACGTAAATCATCGTCTGCATCATAATCTGCTTTCATCTCGAGCAATTTAGCGATACTCAACTACGGAAAGATTGACGTTCTTAAAATCAATTGCATATCTCTCCTGCTAAATAAATTCATCTGAACGTATTCTTCATTCTTCAGAAGTTATCAAATTGGGGATTAAGTGACGGAAGATTACGTGACTGGGGATGAAGTGACTTGGGAGTTAAATGTCTGGGGATTAAGTGTCAGTAAACCGTGGACGACCGCGGAAACACCCCCAAGACATTGGGTATACTATCAACAAGAAGAGGACCATATGTAGTACCGAGTGGTGCTGGGGACATCACTTGTACACTACCCCCAAGAAACTTCATGATGATGTCTCAATGGGTCTGCGTACCGTCTACGGAGTTCGCAGGTGGGAACCAGACTGGATCACGATCTGCAACGATCTCGCCTCCGATCGATGTGCGTGGGCTGGTGCGATCCGAGACATCAATGAAGCCGGCTAATCCACCCGTGGAGCCAGCCGCACAAAAGTAAAGTTCGGCACAAATCGCCGTTGATAACGAGCTGCAACTAGAGAAGATACCTACAACAAAATAGCTGAACGCGCGTTTGAGGTATATCTCGAAGTCCTGGACACCAGTCTGGCGGACGAATCATCCAACTGACGATGACTTAACAGTCAAAGCCATGTCAGAGTTGTGTGTCCTGGCGGGGGATGTGAGCACTCCATTCGTTTCTATTTGATCCCCTCAATATGCGAAAGAGTCATCTAGGGTGGCATGAGCCAATCTGGTTTATCAGTGCCTTCCACCAGGTTCAACAATCCTCTCCTACGAACTAGATCACATGAAAACAAAATTTAAAAGTGTAAATGTTCGAGCTCGCGAAAACACACTTACCAATCTTTCGGTCTGGGTATCGACTCTTGGTTCGCATACAATTCTTCCAATTCTTTGCATTTTTGTTCGAGGTACTGCGGAAAAAAATCACAGTGCATGAGGACTGAGGGATATTGCAGTTACAAGCTTGAGCAAGTGATCAATAGGTGACATTGGTCAAGGTCAAACGAAATGCGGAACAATTAGAAAATTCAGAGTAAAGTACATTTTCGTCACCCCCAAGCTATTGGTTATGATATCAAAAAGTAAAGGACCGCAGGTGGATAACATATATCATACGGGACTTGGGGAATAGTGGTACTTCATAAAACCAACTGACGTCAACGATAGTACGGAAACATAGGTCACCTAAGCCATGGAAATATGCAAACCCGAGGTGAGATTCGAACCTGGAACCTTCCCACTGCTAGTCGAACGTCCCAAGTATCAGGCAGTGGAGGTTCATATGACAAGTCCATCGGAGAAGGTACCATGCTGTCCCAGTTACTGCTATGGTAGAGGTCTGGGCCAAGCCTATTTCCAGAAATATGCAAACCTGCAGTGGTATTCGAACCTGGAACCTCCCGATTGCTAGTTCAACAATCTATCCACGAATACACGGTCAACTGGAATTAATCTAGATATCACGGCGATCCCACGATGTAGAGGCTTCCATTCAATACTCGTTCTCCCGTCTCCACCAGAATTACAGGATTACGCGAGACGCGACACAGAAACACCACCGGTAGTGAGCTGCGTGCTCAAACACGCTGGAGTCTCACTACCATTTCTATTCCCCCCTCATATCTGTCTACTCCTGGGCAACCTGACATTATCTCAGCCCACGTGCAGTCTCTGACTGTGCGGCACTTTGTCTGGATCAGGCTTGTGCTTTCATACCATACCACTGGCAGTGGAACCAGTGTGCAAACTGAAGATCGTCAGGTGTGCAGATGGATGGACTATTTCAGCGGAAGCATAGATCTCGGCAGAAATACGCGGATAACTCACTTCTCTACTTGGAACCACTCGACTTTGCGGACTGGCGGCTGCAGCCAACTGACTTTGACGGGGGCGTTTCGCGAAGTACTCATCGGCTTCGGCTTCGGGGAGTTTGGAAACGACACCTTCGATGTGGACCTGGAAGGGGGGCGATTATCAATAAAAGGGTATCACATAATGAATGTGGAGTGAATTGTGAAGCACTAACAATCATTTATGAATTCGTGTGCAAAAGTGTCGATTTAAGGGTGGTCATACGCTGGCGTAGCTCAAGCAGATTAAGACCTTGACAGTTAAACAAGCTGTGGTTGGAGAGGCTTCGCAGTTGATTAATTTTGTATGTTGTCAAGAGAAGTGGCGAGGAAATGTTCTAATGATGCACGCCAATGAAAGCCGCAAGGAAGCTGTCATACTGGTGCACTACTCGTTAGCAAAACTTGATGTGTCAGTGCTCATTTTTCAACAGAAATGCCCTCCCCGAAACTCTTGTCATAGCTCCCAGCGCGAAACGTTCGTTCGAAATTTGCATACTTATTTGTTGTATAACGATTTAACGACACCTGCGTATTGACTCATGGTAATTATTCAACTGGACTATACTTGACATTACATGTTATTTTTATACCTTTTCCTGAACGAATATTTACTATGATATTGTAATTGCGAAGCGATGTGCTTTTCGTGACCATAAATTCTTGAATCTTGAGATTCCGTGGCTTCGCAAGTTCATCCATTCTCTATTTTTATAGGTTTTTATGATTGTATGACAGTTGAGTATTCGGTATGTCCTACCGGAGTCAGAGCACAGGCTATGGTAGACACTGAATACTTGAACCCGATGAGTACGGCTAATCCGGTAGTAGAAGAACCGGTCACTCGATGTGGCACAGATGAATTCTTCACACTCCGTCAATTACTCGAGTAACACCATGCGTTTCGTCGAACAACTTTCTAAACATGCGGTGCATCACCTATAGCAACCGGATAAGTTTAACCGCAATAAGTCAGTTCTCGGTGACCACAAGCTTCCATACTTTGCCAAGTGATTGAAGAATTTTGTAGTGACTGACATCACCGGAAGCCCGTGGTCATGATACTTTTGTGCGACTATCTCCTCCTGGAGTATGAGTCGACTTCAATGAAAAGTCTTGGGAATTAGGGTACAAAGAGGCGTCCCCAGCACCACTCTGCGTTTGTTCGAGTCAGCTTCGCTAGCCTTTGCACAACCAAGTACGACCTGTAAGGCCGCAGGGAGTTGCTAGAAAGAGGTGGAGTGCACCAACTAACCGTCTACGAGACTCTGCTCCCGAAACCTTTCCAGCAATCTGGTATCCCGCAAGGCAGCGGAGGTTTAAAATCAGGGTTTTCCTTTCATTAGATGAAATGCCCTCCCAGGCTAACGAGCTACATCTGCCCGTAGCAAACTGGTTTTCAGGCGCCAGTCACTCGCCCTCGACCCTTCTCTTGGTGGTTGAAGCAGTTCCGCCGCGCTCGGTGAGCCACTCGTGCAGGCCAGAAGCTGGACATGGTTGTCAGAGGCTATTTGATACGCGCGCCATATGGGAGCATTTTATAAACAGTGGGAGCTTGTCCCCACTGCCACCTCCCTCTATGACAACCTTTGCGCTTTGTGCGTACAGTTGATTGCTAAACCCAGATTCACTATGTCTATCGATCTATATTCTTCTATTCAGTCCGTCTCAAACTTCACGCAAAATTGTAAATTGGACACCAAACCTGAAATATTTATCCTCATACAGGCCAGAAGTTGGACTTGGTTGTCAGAGTCTATTTGAGACGCGCGCCACGTGGGAGCATTTTATAGACAGTGTGAGCTGGTCCCCACTGCCACCCCCGGCTGACAACCTTTGGAACCAAGCTTCGAAATCGCAGGACTCTCAGTTTACAACGAGGTTTCATGCTCCCAACAAGAATCGTTACTTTTCAGATGAAGTGATTGGCATGATTTGTGTAAACCAGTCCAAGCAGTTAGTGTTGTATGAAATCGTTGGAGGGACGAGAGATCCAAGAGCTCACGATTGTCACTACGTGTCATCGCCCAAAATTACGGAGAAATAACCAAAACATGCTATTCGACCTCCCCGTTGATCAAGGAAAACGTTCCATTCGATAGCTTATACAAACCAACGAGTGTCCCAACAGCAAAAAGCAGAATTCAACTAATCCAATCAGACTACACGCCCAAGGTCAACTACATCAACTCGAGAGAAAATCGATAAAACCCACACCACTGCGACATCTGACCGTGGGAGGCTTAACCTGGGAGACAGATCGCGCTAACTTCCTCAAACTTAGTACTTAAGCCCAAGCCTCCATTTCTGGTATGTCCCCCCGGGGCGTCAGCTTGATTTCGGTGTTAAAAAGAGAACCGTTTGACACGTTGGAGGTGAAGCATACACAATAGCTAAACCGTCCAACAGGAAGTTGAATAGGCACTCCGAAAGATTTGGTCCCATAGGACAGACGAACGATATTGACTACCCGATCCACACAGACGAGTGTCTGAAAACAGGAACTGCATTCTAGATGACGATCGATAAAACGCTTCATCAGGTCTCAAAAGTCCACTTCAACACCATTAAGAAGCATTGAGACAATTTGGTTTCAAGGTCACGTGATTATCCTCGGTAACACAATCAATAAAACGACCATGTGATCACGAAGTCAGGTTGCACTTTTACTGGAACTCATGAACATGGCACACTAAAAGGGCATCAAATCCGCAATTGTTCAAGATTCAAGAAAATGTATAAGCATCACCATCACCCGGCAGTACCGCGGTACCTGGGACAGGTGTCCGCAACACGCTATCCGTGTGAAGTTACGTTCACGAAACTGGTTTGAATGCATGTTCCATTCGAGGTGTAGGCACCTAAACCCAGTTTGTTTGAGCTTACTCTTCTATAGAATCCGTAGCTATTTAAGTCCCACCCTTCCCCATCTTTTAGGATTTTACTTTTTCACGGTTGTGTGGCAGTTAAGCATTCGGTACATGCTACCGGTGCTGTCTGTGATGCAGGTTTAGGGTTGTTTGCCTTTATCTGGTGGAAATATCAAGATTCAATTCAGTGAAGCATGAAGCCGACCTCGGTCGATGTCGGCTTCTGTGCAATACCAGTGTACTGTGTAGGTAACACCGTGCTAAATTGATTTGCAACAGGTAGTGAGCTGAGTGCGGAAACACGCTGGAGTCTTACTATTAGATACTATTAGGCCTTGGTAAACTGACAGCATATTGTATCGTGCTCCACAGCGATTCGTGTCCTATTGCGGACGAAAAATCTCGTCAACCGTGTTAACAGCGATAAACGGATTAGTACATCCGGTCGGTACCTTGGTTTGTGCTTTCAAATTGGTCAGGTTGAAAAGCTTGCCAACACTTCGCTGTCCCGTTAGTTATCGTTAGTTATAAGCGTGCTTTAGTAGTAGGGCGAAAAAACGCCGAACAGCGTGGGAGCAAGAACGCGCATCCTTGTTTGACGTTTCGGTGAAATTAAAATGCCTTCTGTGTGGTACGGTGTGAAAGCACAAGCCTGATCCAGTGCCGCACAGTCGGGCTAAGATACTGTCAGGTTACCAAGGCCAAACGGAAATTAGAAAGGGATGTTGGTGGGTGAAAGTTGTCAGCACTCTTGTTCAGACAGCTTGGCAATGGCTTAACAAACGCCCGAAACAAGACCGCCGTGTGTAGCCAGATGACTTTCTAATTAAATTCAAGTCTCCGCTGGCTGGTGTAAAATCCCTACAGCTGACGATACGACGCATGGTGTGATCCTGTTGTCAAAAACGCAGGCTGGTAAAAAATATCTAATAGCATCGGGCAAAGAAAACACCGATACTTCACTTTCACTAACCTTTGAATAAGCTGTAATACATTCCAATGAAGACTGCCTGAATACCGAAAATCTATCAGACGATGTGAATGTTCGTCAAACGCCCGGCTTGTGAGTTCCTACACGCAGACACGATAAACTTGAAGCATATTGAATTGATGATGCTCGTTTGAAGCTTAGGGAAGGTTGTTCACGTCGTTCTAGGCGTTGAGAAAGTGGGTCAATGCGTTGCGCTTCTTTGTTGTCAACTCACTGGAGTGAACTAGGTATGAATAAGTGAATGCGCCCGTGATAAGATCGTCATCATCCCCATGAATAGCAGTATACCGGTACCATGCACCAGATGATTAAATGTCATGTAACCATGACAAACATGAAATCCTAAAAGATGAAGAAGGGCGGGAGTGGATAGCTCCGGAATCTATAGAAGAGCAAACGCAAACAAACTGGGATGACGAGCCTGCACCTCGAATGGAACAGGCATTCAATCAAAATTCGTGAACGAGTAGGGAGAAATCAACAAGGCAGCTTTCACTGCCATGCATCAAACCAAGCTTTCGTCGTCACTACACTTTACAACATATAAGATTAGGCAAACACTAGAAGAAGATTATTACTGTCAGACCGCCACTAAACACAATTTCGAGACATATCCTGAAGCGTAAATAAACACTGCGATATCTCACTGAGACTGGACCTTGACATGGTACGATGGTTTGTGTACCTCTGTGACCCATTGAGTTATACTGGGTGGTGCTCACCAGGCACCTTCAGAGCCACATATACCAGGAAGGTCAATGGATAGTGGTCAGGCGAACACGGTCTCAAGCTTTGTGGGTCAGGTTTTTAGCGAAAGGCTTTAGTCGAGAACTCTCATTGTTCTCTTGTCTAGGAATGGGTGAGCAGGAAGTGAACTAGCTCACATGTTGTTCCTGTTCTTTTTTCTCCCTCATGTCTGTATAGGCCTGGGCAACCTGACAGTATCTTAGCCCACGTGCAGTCTCTGACTGTGCGGCATTTTGCCTGGATCAGGCTTGTGCTTTCATACCACCATAACTATAACTACAAAAACCGTGATCAGATATCACGGGATATATATCTCAGAACATTTCTCAATGGTGACATAACTTCAATCATCACTGTGGTATGTGAGTAATTTTGCATGCTTGTCAAAAAGTAATCAGGAAAATTACAAAAACGCATGAGAGCGAGTAAGTAGTGCTAACCCAAGTCTACGCATTCAGGATATGGCGTCGTTGTGATGTTGAAACATCAGCCTCGACGGGATTATTGCACTTTATGCGTGTGGTTGCACAAAGCTTTTTAAGCCCCTAATTCATTCCATACAGGCAAACTTCCACCATGATTGTACGGCCTACCAGTATCAATTCATGACGCTGATATGAGGCTCAGTGATGATGTTGAGGAAGATGATAACGATGATACTTGAGAAATTGACAATCGATGATGATGACGAGGATAATGACAATCATGAGTACTGATAAAATAACAACTGCTCACTTGTCTGTGCAACGGTTCCCAGTAAAACAAGAGACTCGCGTGAGGGTTGACGTCCTGGAAAGAAGTGAAATAAACCGAAATGGCATGCATTACCAACTCCATTCCTTTCCGACTGTTGTAGTTGGTGAAGAATTGAAAGCCACGTTCGTCGAGCTCCTTTAGCAGAACATATCGGAGGCTGGGAATGCCAGACCTGAACAAGAATTATGTGAGATTAAAATGAACCGATAGACAATCTTTGAGAGACAGAAACGATGCTTGTTGTCAGGTACAGGTTAAAAGTAGATTTAATTATTAATCTTTCAATGTCCTACCCCTTAATAGTGATTGACTGTGGGTATGAAGAGAGAATGTAATTTTTCACATCATCGTTATCGCAATCGTATGGACCTGGGCAATCGGGCTGTCTGTTATTTCACATTCCTTCTATGATTGTGTGGCTATAAAGCTGGCTGTAGGCTTACGATTTCATAATTGTCACTTTTTAAGAATTATCTTTCATTGTAAACTGCAGTCGACCAACTGAACTGTGATTATAAAACGCATGGTAAGCTGCCTTCCAGTGAAATGAACTTTAATCAGTCCACCCAAGCGTTAAGGAGGTCAAAGATTCCCATCGCCTCCTGAATTGTAGAAGATTTATCACTAGCAGAAACAGCAGTATATCGATAGCAAGAACCGCATGCCAAACTGTTATGCAATCGTGACAAAATAAAATTATAAAAGAATAGCAAGGCCTAAAAATTTCCGAAAGAAAGAGTACAAACACATGGGAATCAGGTGACAACACCAAACACGCAGTCAATCACGTTTCGTGAACGACGAGTAACCAATGATCAGTTATAGGCGAATCAAACCAGAAAATGGAGATTATTATTAGATACGTGTAATATTTTGTGAATGATTCATCTGACACCAAGTGTAGCTGGACTCGATGACAAACGATCGATGTCAGGCGGATAAGTGTAATGATAAATCAGCAAGATTGTCAAACATTACACATTGTATGGCGATCATCAAGCGTATTTTGAGTTTTGCGTTTACCAAAGGATCCAATTTATGCCAATATGGCCGATCGCACAAAAATAATAATTAGAGAGGTCTCTGTTCAACTAATTAATCGAACAAGTATTCTTGATTG
>JACCGJ010000627.1:63828-97103 GCA_013407085.1 Atriophallophorus winterbourni | reverse complement strand
GACGTCGGGTTTAGCTCGGGTCGGACGAACGCGGCTTCCTGGGTGGGGTCCAAGGGATAGTGAGTGTCTGTGGCTTGACACGCTGTCGACGATGGCTGAGAACCGGCAACAGTGGAGAGAGTGCATTCTATTTTGTGTCCCCCCCTCAACTTTGTGAAAAAAAAAATTGAAAAATCGACATGTGGAACAATGGACAAAAAAAATTCCCCCTCATATTGCACTTTTTTTCTTTCTTTCTTTTTCTCGTGCATTGTCGGGTGGCACTTGTTCATTTTTAAATGATTGTGTAAATATATATATATACTATATTATTAAGTATGTCAAGTTGCCCAGGCCTAGACAGATATGAGTGGGGAAATAGAAATGTTAGTAAGACTCCAGCGTATTTCAGCATGAAGCTTACTACCGTTGGTCAATCGATTTAGCACGATGTTAGCACAGAAATGCTGCACGATTGCACATCCGTACATCTTAAGCGGACGATGGTTTCCTACTCCGCAGCTTTTAGATGAACTAAACAGTCTGATTCGGGAGTGACAATCTCTCCCGCAGCGCGATATGCGTTCAGCAGTTAAGAACTGTATCTGCTTTTCCCCAGCATGACTCTAAAGTGAGCTGTCAAGAGCAAGTTCCTCCCAACTCGTAGGGTCAATGTTAAGACCTTTCATATCTCTTTTGTCAACGTCTTTGTACCGCAAGTGTGGTCTGCCCAAGGGTCGACTTCCTGATTTCAACCCACCATAGAGGAGATCTTTCGGAATAAGACCATTTTTATTACTTACACATGACCAGGCCAGCATAAGATGCTCTGTCGTAGTAGGGTGAACCCTGCTCTGTAGACCAGCCTTTGAGCATTCTTTACTTTGTCCATCCACAATATGTTCAAGATATAATGGAGACTGAAAATCTAGTCTAACTTTCTTTTCGTAGGAAAACAAGTTTAACAAAATTCGTCTGGGCCCGGATAGTCTGAAAGTAACTCAATAGAATGCAGTCTATAAGTGTGCGACAATTTGTCTAGTAGGGCCATTTGATCAGATAATAAAATAGTCCGCCGTTGTTTAAAGGCATGCGGATACTAATTGCACTGCCCTTCCCTCATGAGTACCAACAGCAAGAAACCGGTCATGCGATGGAAATGCTGCAATTGAGTTTTTTGGAAAATAATCGTATTCTAAAAGATCTACTCTATGGTGAGCTGAAATCAGAAAGTTTATATTTAGGCCGACCGCACTTGCTGTACAAAGACGTTGACAAAAGATATATGAAAGGTCTTAACATTGACCCTACGAGTTGGGAAGAACTTGCTCTTGACCGCTCACTTTGGATGCATTGTGTACAGCGTTGTCTACAAGCGGTGGGGGAGAGCAGATACAGCTCTTCGCTGCTGAACGCAGATCACGGCGCCGATCGAACGAGTACTTCATATCGCTACGAGGGTGTTTTTAGAATTTAATTCAAGGTTTGTGACAGTTAAGCATTCGAGTAATGATGACACTGATGGTGATGACTAATATACCGTTTTCTCCCAATTTATATTTTTATTCCAAGACAAATGCTGGTATGGTATGGTATGAAAACACAAGCCTGATCCAGGCAAAGTGCCGCACAGTCAGAGACTGCACGTGGGCTAAGATACTGTCAGGTTGCCCCAAGACAAATAGAGCTTAGGGCCCACTTACCTCACCGGTAAAATGACGTAACGTCGCGAGTCCAGCCAAATAACCCGCGCGTCCGACAAACATTTCGTCGGAACCGTGTTCGAACAGGATAGGCTCCGTGAAGTGACGCGATAAGTCCGCGTAGGCTTGTAAAAATTGGTTGCGCTCCGCCAGTTGATGGGTGTGCTGCCACAGAGGGATGTGAAGGAATCAAACAATATAGCAGTTATCGGTTACCGAGAAAAACATGACTGGAGTAATGAAGATTGCCATCGAGGGATAGGCTAAACGTGGTGGAAAATGGATTGATGGGGTTAGGGGTTGTCTCCTCACCTATGGCAATATTTTACGCGAACTGGAGAGTATGAACATGAATACACAAGAGTGGGATCAGGTAAAGTGCTGCGTCGTCAAAGAGAGCAAAGATTTTACCGGATTAAGCAAGCCTAAATACAAGAAAGGGCTAATGACTCCACCATGTTTCTGAATGCAGGTCACTACGGGGGGCAAATTAATTTACCAGGATTCATGACTCATCAACAGGGACACAATAAAACAAAGATTACCTGGTAGAGCATCGCGGTAGTAATCCATACGCCAGGCTGTCCTAACAATAGTGACAAACTCGTAGTGCGGTCGATACGAAGTCCCTTCAAGTGATGAAGGGCAGACTGAACGAACGATCTTGAGTGGCTGAGCAAAAACTCCCGGGCTTCATTGGGAAGTTGTTTCAACTTTAGAACGTAGAGAGCAGCCCATGCAATGCCGATGTATCCAGTGTAGAGAAATCCATCCAGGTTAGAGGCAGTTGGAGCAATTCGCTGGGGTGCAGTAACGAACACGCGTTACAAATCATCACAAATTATTTTAATATACTACTTATTAGTAACTGAAATATCAGGATATTACAGGAAAATATCAGTGTGCTATCGGGATACGAATTTCATGTCAGCTAAAAGGTTGATAACGTAGTGTATGCAAAATAACGCAACACGAAGAGGATATTTCAATGTTATTGAAATAATCTGGAGTCCAAAGGCCTTGAGAGAAGAATAACTTGTTGAAAGAATCGAAGGTTGGTGAACAAAGTCTACTCTTTGAGCGAAATTTGAATAAAAAAATCTGAGAAATGATAAACACGAAAAATGACCAATAACTTGCTCTCTCACGTGAGCAAGATTGCCAATGAGTTTGAGACCTTGAGAGATGCATCGCTTGCGGGGTTGAATGAAGATAAGTGATCAACGATGATAACTCATGACTTAATTGCCAAGAAGAACTTCGCCATTTCAACTAATTTTTATAAAGTTGATACGTGGATAGTGTTTTGAGGTTAAATGCATACCAAAGAAATCTAAAATCTTATCAGGATTGGGAAGAAGAAGTCCACTTTCGATCTAAAGATCAGTACAAGGTTTGGGAAACCAGTCGTGACACGTGCTTTTACAAAGAGGACCAGCTCGCTGAGAGACAGCATTGGCTTAATGAACTCGATTTCAATATGGCAGAAACACACCCTCAATTCATTTAATGGCCGTTGGTGTCAAACAATATATACAATGTTGAAAATCACCCTGACGTTCACAGCAGTGATTGGGCAAGCATAATGTACGGGACAGTTTAGAAATACACGCAATAGACAGTCAGGGGACGCTTCCTTCATTATCAATTGACCAGGGCTAAAAGAATTGACGCATCTTAACTTCAGCTTCATCACCATCATCACATACACCGATTTCATTGTCACGATATGATATGGCTTCACTAGCGATAAAGTACTGAAGCAGTTATTCTCCAAAACACAGGTGGAAAACTACGGTTGACCACGCTTCCGCAAAAGTGCAACCACCGATTGGACAACGCATGACTTGGCACTATGCGCTTTACAAATCATCATCAGCATCACCATGGACAGCATTACACGGGTATTAATTACCGGTACCTGAAAATATGAGAGGGTCATGACCGAAAAAGTTACTGAACTGGAGGAAGATTAGGCACAGACACCTGGAATAAAACATGCGTTCAAACAAGTACCGTGAATGAGTAGCGCGACATCAGTATGAACGCTTTTTTGCGCCTTCCATCATAACAAGCTTCGCCTTGCCACTTCACTTGACAACATACAGGATGAATCAGACACTCCACGAAGATGTCTACAACAAAACCGCCACTGAACACGGTTTTGAGCCATACCTTTAAGGGTAAGAAGCCATTGCGAATTCTGATCTCTTGAACCCCGACCCGGGAAACGGGTGGTCCCAAATGCAGCTAGTTTAATAGCCAAAGCTTTACCCAAATTACTTAGCAAACAGGATTAAAAAGGGAGTAAAAATATACTCTACGACGACCAAGCACTACATCACCGACGCGCGATCTGGCGAGGTCCTTTGAGGCTATCGAGAATCACGTGATGCACAAGCTGCAATGGAACACTTACCGAAAAACACGTCTTCAAGCAATCGAAAGCCAACTGACTTGCAGCATCCGGCCCCACCGCTAGTGGTCTTGAAGCCTCAGTGACATCCGAGAATGGGTTGTTGAAAAAGCGTGATCCCATAGGAATAATATGCGGGAACCTGTAATGTTGCGGTAGACAGAGTGGAATTTGTTTGGTCAGATGGAAAATTCTCATCAAAACGTGAGTCGTCCGCAAAATGATGCTGATACGTATCATAACTGACAAATTAATCGATTGAGAGGATTCATAACATTAAAAGCTCCCGATGAAATAATGCACGGCACCTGATGGTGTAAAGGGTCGGAGTGCAATCTGAACAGTCATGGGTTCGAAGGAGAAACCTCGTAAGTAAGCGAACCCTGAATCAAGCACTGTGAATGTATACAGCCTCGATCAACTTGACAAGCGTTCAGTAGAATTATTGATCGGCCATTACTAAAAAGAATGACTACTGCTAACTGGTTTTGAACCTGAATGATTTACAGCAAATTTGAGAAAAACACAGTTAAATTAAAAGCGCGGAAGCTGTATGTTGTCAAGAAAATGTGGTGTATATGAGTGAAGAGTAGACATAAAGGCTTGGTGCGAGATAACCAGAGCGTAGGGTTCTCGGTATTCTGACACCTGCAGCTTGCAATATCGGACAAGAAATAATTGGTTACATGGATAGGTAAGGTCGAACAAGACGGTTGGACATGAATAAGGACACGTCTGAATATGATCACACGACCAAAAGACGGTGGGGATGCATCGTTAATACGTCAAAGTGTAGATCACAAAAGCGCAAGGCGGAACAGGTTGTGTGTTAACAACCGAATGGCAAGATTTAGTCCGACAACGATTTGTCGAAATCATTAGAAAGCGATTTTCAATATCCTTAGGTTTGAGGTTCACATCACCAAGATGAAACCGCTCTGCCAGTTGTCTTAAAGACTACAGTGATAAGCTTCCTAACGCCATTTTATGACCACAGGTACGAAATGCGAGCCGAAAATTCAGTATGTAAATACAGAGAGAACGAAAGATGGAGAAATGCAGATATGGTAAGCATCTCCCAGCTATTCGGTTTAGATTTACCAGGATTTGTATGCATCATGCTTCACTCCATATGAATGGAAGAGTACATAACAATTATAAGTGTTTAGCTGTTCCATGGTTGTAAAACTTCGCCGTGCCCATGTACGTGAAATGCTTTGTCACATTCATCACTGTACTAATAATAAAGGTATCCGTCGAGAAAAGAAGATGACTGACACAAGCTTACGTTCTATTGTTGCAAGACCTCGCCGTGGCGAGCGCAAAAGGCTGTCTGGACTCGTCAACCATTGTCAACAAAAAATGTACGCTTTAAGCTTTATATTCGTAATTAACATGTTTGTCCAAAATGCTGAGGACATTGTCTGAAAGAGTCGCTTAATCGTTTACAATTCCAAGTACTTCTGACAGCATCTGAAAGAAACAGCCAGGTAAGCAATCACTTGTTATACTGCAAGGAATGATAGTTGATTGTTAATATTTCTAAACTTGCAGCTTCAAGCAGTGTTAGATGCTCACCCGTCATGAAAGAAACAGAAGCATCGGCTGCGGACACTCCGCCAATCAATTTTCGAAGTCGGGCTTTCACACAACGGTTTTTTCACAAGACTATCAGTCAAATAGACAGAATTCAAGGTCTTACGTTCTATTCTTTCTTGCTTAGAAGACACGAAACTCTAGTCCGTCTTTTTTCGAACAGGCGAATAGTTTGAATGATGCGTTACTCATGAGTAGCTAAAACTACCAAAAAGCAAGACGGTCCACCCGCAGCTTGATTGACAAGCTGTTTAGTTTCCACAACTGTTGCTCATGGCGAAGATGACCCAGCACGTTAAAACGTATCTACAATTCAAATGCCACCACATTTCACCGCAAGACGCTCAAACTTCGATTCAAAACAGACAAGAGCAAATGTTCTTTACCTCTGATGACTGAGTAATCGAACCGTCGCATATAACCATGCGCGTATAATGCATGACTAGATGGAGAAATCGTATTTTGTAGGACTACGAAAACTTCGGTGTAGGCCAGCAGTGATGAGGTAACTACTTAGTTTGCGAGAAATAAGAGAGAACCTGTCATTGATATGCATCAGAAGTTTGCCGCGTCACTTTACGTGGAGACGTACAAGTTCCTGAAATAAAGCTAAACTGAACACGGTACAAAACAATGGCATGGATAAAATGGAGAACGGCATATTTAATCCCGCAGCGTGGTACCAAAAACGGGCATGACCATCCGCGGTGGGGCTCAAACCAGTCTTTTAACCATTAACTAAACAAAATCACCTGGATCCAGGCAAAGTGCCGCAAAGTCAGACTGCACATGGGATACAATAAAGGCAGTTTGTTCAGACCTCGACAGGTAGAAGAGGAAACAGCAGTGAGAATACCGCGTGCTTCACGCATGCAGCTCAGTAGCTTTGGCAAATCAAGTTAGCCCAGCGCAGTATATAAATACCGCACAACGAATAATTGAACCCGGAGCAATTCAGAACCGCCTCATATGACTCACATCGTTATTATCCAGATGGCTTGTATGCGATCTACCAAACTCTGGAAGCAGACATTCTTCAATTAACCGCATAACGGAGGAGGGTAACGCTAGCTCTGCGAATAAG
Source organism: Atriophallophorus winterbourni (assembly GCA_013407085.1). Classification (NCBI taxonomy): domain Eukaryota; kingdom Metazoa; phylum Platyhelminthes; class Trematoda; order Plagiorchiida; family Microphallidae; genus Atriophallophorus; species Atriophallophorus winterbourni. The sequence continues at coordinate 90,325 of JACCGJ010000627.1, read as the reverse complement.
GATTGGCGAAATCGCCGAAATGAATGTAATAGCTTATTGCCTTAATCCATCTGCAAGTGGATTCGCTCAATGAGACGGAAACAGTAGGAACGAATTCCATGAATGTTGAAATGGTAGGCGGGTGGCAAAACGGGGAGTGTGAAAAAACGTCACCATAACCGATTAACCGAGCGGATCTGCGTAAGGGGACAGACGTATGGATCAAGGCACATTGCGAGAAACACTAAACTTCAAGAATTAACCTGTTAAACAGACGCCATGTGATACTTTGGGTTCACGTTCTGGTGTCACGCAGTTTTATTTAGTCGCCAATGGGATCTCGTGTATTTTGGCGAAGGGAAATTAGATGGACTAGCTTTCAAAACAAGTAAAAAAGGCAGAATCTCAATGGGCAAATATGTTATTTGTATGGATGCAACCTAAAGGCCATATTGTACTACTAAACAGAATAGTATTCTCGGCTTCAACGAGGGGAAAGTGTGACCATAAATCACACAGAAACTGAATAGACCATCATTCGGTACTGCACGACGTTCTGAACGTCAAGTCCGAACGTAAGAGGTCAAAACAAGACATATCTACTGTGTGAGCAGCATCTATCACCCCGGTGCTAAGAAACGGTCTATTAATTAGCCAGTACAATACTCAATCATTCGCTTTGCCAACTCCTGATACTGTCAGTATCAGCTTGCTCCGATCCAAACCAAGCCGCATCAATGTGTATCAAGTTGCCCAATTGACCTTGACTACACATACATAACAAGAGATCGATGACAGGAGTAATTAATGACTCATACAACACGATCTCAATAGTTTCTACCGATGTTTTCTCCCGTTTCGTTTGCATGCGATACGAGCTCACCCGCTGGTTAGACTGCTAGACTAGTTTCAGTACACCGTCTCGGTCGGGAGAATCTGGACTTAGGGTCGGGCGCATTTCCAAAAAATGCGCAGAGTAGAGTTTAACACGTTAGCCGCGATTTCCGATTCTGTAGTTTTTCGCCGCGGGCGGCATGCTCAAACTTTTATATCTTCAGTGCTAAGTCAGTCAGCGAAGTGGGAAGTTGTGTGCGGCTCCTCAGAGGTAAGTTTTATCAGTGTATCAAATAAACTCTATGACAAAATTTGGTTCACTTCGCTCACGATGATCGCAGTCTTTATTACTGGTGGTATGCACCAAATAGAGCCACGCCAACCATGTACCATACATGTACACATCGCGTTTCTGCAAAGTTCTGCATGTACACATATGGCGCACATCGCGTCCAATGTGTTAAACCGCAAATTCCTGACGGAAAGGGGGACATCTTAACCAGCACTATGCCACTTCGGGACGTGGGAATATTTCTGGAAAATGTTTTGTCCTATTTGAACAGCCGTCTAGAGTGAAACGCGTTCTGGAAGCCGTCACAGCGATTGTATTCATGAGTTGTGATCACCAGCGAACCATCAGACAACCTCGTGGTTTACACACCTGAGGCTTAACCTAGATTAAGCACGTCGATCCCGAAAACACGGTTGGATGTACCAGCTAGAACGGATGCGCAATCATGCAGTAATCCTGCGCTGTGCAGAGCTAACTGGCACTGAACTACATGCGAAACAGCCTGGAGTCTCACTGCCAATTCTATTTTCATATTCCGTTTTGGTCGGAGCAACCGGAAAGTATCTTAGCCTATGGGAAGCTTGACTCTGTGGCACTTTGCAAATGGGGATTTATCCTAGGATGTACACAGTCAGAATGCTGTTCGAATGTCAGGTCACGGATACGTATACCTGATGAGTAGCAACAGCCATCAAAACGGTCGTGCTTCCGTCCTGCTTTTCAGACATCAAGCCGCAGGAAAGTTAGCAAAACGAAGGGAAAACCATCAAATTCAAACGCTTCGATGCACAAACAATTGGATGTGTGTGATGTGAAAGCACAATCCTGATCCAGGCAAAGTGCCGCACAGTCAGAGACTGCACGTGGGCTGCTGCTGATGTCATCTAGCTTGATGACGACACTGTCAGGTTGTCCAGGCCTAGACAGATATGACTAACAAATAGAAAGAACATAGAACAATCAGAACCAGGCGTTGAGAAAATACAAAGACTAATTAAAATGTATTTACTCAAAGCAGACAGTAGCAAAACGGAAATGTTGAAAGAAAAACATCTGAATGGATGGCACTGTTCACGGGAGAAGCGGGGGCGGATCACAACGCAGCACCCCCATCCGCTAAAACTTTCAGCTGGCGAGATCGATAACGCCAGTAGGTCATGCGAATTCGATCCAGTTCCAATGCCAATCGCTCGCACAACGACTGTGCACGATCGAGCAGGTCTTCAACGGATTCTTCGGGTTCATCGGACAGTGTGACACTGGATGGAAATGAAGGGAAAGAGTCAGTGAAAATGGTAAGTGGGGATCACCATCATGATTCCTACAGACTGCTAGCACAGACAGTTTGAACTATGATTTGGACAATCTGACAGTTTGCACAGTCTCTGAATATGCGCTCTTTGCTTGGATCAAGCTTGTGATGTCATACATACATAATAGGCCTGGACAACCTCACAGTATCTTAGCACATGCACAGCCTCTGAATATGCGGCACTTTGCCTGGATCAAGCTTGTGATGTTATTCATACATAATAGGATCGGTCAAGCTGACCGTATTTAGCAGTCTATAACTTTGCGGCTTCCCAGTTTGTTTGTACTTACTCTTCTATAGCATCCGTAGCTATTTAAGTCCCACCCTTCCCATCTTTTAGGACTTAATTTTTTTCATGGTTGTATGGCAGTTAAGCATTCGGTGCGTGCTACCGGTGTAATGCTGTCTTTGATGATGATGATGATGATGATGATGACTTTGCGGCTCTTTGTTTTGGTCCAGGTTTGTGCATTCATACATCAAACGTACATAAGAACGATTCGATCACATAAATCTATAGTGTATGTTTCTGGGTACAAACTCTGTGAGCGGAAGGAAAGTGGCAATTGTTCGTATCGATATTAGTGACCACGCGCAAAATGAACATTCCGATTCGGAGTACACAATCGTGAAAAACAAGGGGAATAAAACGGGCGATTAACCCATTATCTCCTAGTATCCTATATGTAGTACAGCTACGAATATGCCCATATCTAGTGATCCGGGCAGCACTCAGAACAGACTGTAGGTTGCATGGTATAATACGTCACAGGAACTGACCGAGTGTTATGCGGAGCGTGCGCGGTGTGTTGTGTTTTGTGGTGTTCGGAGCAACGTTTGGGGTTCGCTACATTTGGCGGCAAGTCTACACGTGTTGTGGTTATTTTTAGCAACGGGTACACTGAGACTAGGTAAGTAATCTATCGACGTCGCCGTACGATAACATTCATTCCAGTCACATGAACTGGAAGGAAATAGCGCGTCATTTCCCACTGTCCTACGAATAGGACATTGGGATGATGTAGTTTATACACCGCCTTATACGAAGTCAGCCGTATTTTCTTAGTTGAGACATGTCAATGAAGTGTATTACATTGGAGGAAGTGAGAGATCTTCTGGAAGAGTACGAGGACGAACGTTCTGAAGTTACTGTCTGTGTTACCGCCAGATGCCAGTGAATTGTCAGACCTATGTGAAGGTGACGATGCTATTACCAATGTCGGAGACGTACTTGTTTCTGACGTTCCCAGAGGATTAGAAGTCACCATGATTCGAGAAGACGTAGATGACGAGCGGGTTGACAATGAAGAAGAAGAACTAGAACAGAATTAGGTGAGTTCTTATAATAAGTCGCTGTGCCATCAGAAATTTGAAAATGTTCCCTTACAAAGAAACTTTAGATTGCAGCCTTCAACAAACTCGGTGACACCTGCACAACGTCCAAGAAATAAAAAAGGTACTTCTCCCCCTACATCCTGGATAAAGCAGAAGAATCCGGCCTTCCCAAAGACATCTGCAATTAACGGACAGACCGCTGCGCTAGCAAACTGTAGGCCAACATACTCCTGTACAACTTATGGAGGGGTTCTTTTCTTCATATTTATATGATATAATGATCAAAGAAACTGTGTGCTACGCCACTGATGTTAGAAGTTACTACATCAGCTGAAAGTCATTCTGAGGATTTTGATTCTAACTGGGTACCATAAACTTCCATCGGCAAACAGATTATTAGAGCGGTGCGGAGATTTGTTGCTGCCTATTGTAAAGAACGCCATGTCCCGAAACCGATTTCTAAAATTGAAGAGATCATTCGATTTTGTGGACCAATTCGACCGCCACGAGTCAACGCAGGTGATCGGTCATTTCCACAAGTTTGGCTATTTCACACTCAGCATCAGCATCGATTAGATGATTATGAATTATTACGGGAGAAATAGCTTGAAAAATTCATAAAATGAAAAAAAACTATTCGATTTGGCTATAAATGTTTGGCTCGAGTGATGGATACTGTTACAGTTTCTCATTGTATTGTGGAAAGGGGGCCAATCCATCAGTATGTGGTAATCGAACCCAGAACTCGCCTGTCTCCGACAAAGGCAACTGCACCGATAGAAAACTCTAGTTTCGTCCTCAGGATTAACCTTATTTGCCCGATCATCGCAAAACAGCCAATAAAACCAAGGTGGCGATGTAACCGATTAAACCCACTCGAAGCTTCCAAACTAAGAACCGTCTACACAAAGAGAAAGTTACCCTTAGTCGTCGATTGAACATACAGATTAAGGGTTGATTAGCACATGTATGTATGTGTGAACGAAAGCACAAGCCTGATCCAGACAAATTGCCGTAGTCATGCAGGGATGATGCAATCGTGACAGAATCTCTGTGCTGTTGCGGCTAACAGCGTGCTAAATTGATGGCCAATGGTAGTGAGCTGCAGGCGAGTAAACGCCTGGAGTCTCCGTACCATTTCTATTCTCTTTCCCCCCTATATTGTCAGGCGTGGGCAAACCTGACAGTATCTTAGCCCACGTGCAGTCTCCTGACCTGTGCGAGAGGACTTTGCCTGGATCAGGCTTGGCTTTCTACCTTCTACAGGTCATTTATCCCATTTGCTTTACGATATCTTTGTCACAGGGAACTGCTTATTAACCCTTTGTCTACGGGAATTGGTTTACGTATTTTTGTGTTATTATGCTTAATTATGGCATGAATAAAATACATGATTAATTTTTTTATGGGACGACATCAAACTGGCTGCTATGGACAGACCAAAATGGAGACAAGTTGCCGAGGCCCTATGTTCCTCCAGTAACTCAAGGGATTAACAACAACAACAGATGTCAGACGCTGCCTGACAAGTGCACTCCGATGGTGACTGAAGGTACCGACGGGAGCTACTGAGCAATCGACTGCTTGTTTGAGGTGGTAACTAGAGCTACCGTCAGTAGACAAAGGGTTAAACAATTATGGTGGAGGAGAATATACGAAGCTCAGGATGGGGATGTTGTTCAAATGGTGTTCGCTGAGCTTGCGTAGTTGTTGGTGGAATTTATCTCGTTGATATCATGTGTATATTTCCTGTGGATAATTTTATGCTTTTTTAGTTGTTTTTATAGAAGTCGTTGTATTTTAAACCTAGTTCTGAAGCTCAAATTAAAGAATTTCAGAATCATGCTTTGTTCTTCTTCTAGCTATGAAATAAACTGGTCCAAGGGACCCGGTCCTAGACAGCCCTGAAAATGAGAAATAATATAGAACACAAAGGAAAACGACAAAATTCTCAGTGACCACATAAAAAAAACCATTCAACCGTTCTTCTTCATGCCCAGAAATACCAACCTTTCTAAATTGGGAGTATCACCATGTAGACAGGAAACTTTACTATTAACGCGAGCCTGTATCAGATCCGCGTAAACTTCCACCAGAAAACTCAACAGCGCTGGGCTCGAAGATGCCACCTCGTCGGTTTTGGCCAGCTCCTCGGCGAACTGACGCACGGTTCGGAGATTGGTTCCAGTCGGAGGATAGATGACCACGTGAGTGCCGGATTTTTGAGGATGACTTGTGTCTGGAGCCGTGGTTTCGTCCACGATATGCACTTTGGTGTTTGCTTTTGTCTGTTCCCGCCGGATGTGTGCATTGTCCACGATTACAGAGGGTGGTGGTACCAGAAGACCGTAGAGATAATTCCATGAACTCTCGTTGCAAGGAGCAAGGCGGATGATTTTCTTCGCGAATTCAATTTCCTGCAAAAGCAATTGCGCTAGTCAAATTGCAACAGTGGTACTGCATAAACTGGTGAGCATGATAGCGTTGATTGAATCGGTTGGTATGGTATGAAAGCACAAGCTTCATCCAGGCAGTGCCGCACAATCAGAGACTGCACATGGGCCAAGATACTGTCAGGTTGCCCAGACCTAGACAGATATGAGAAACAAAATAGAAATGCGTGTTTCCGCATGCAGCTCACTGCGGGTGGCCAATCTCGACTGGTCGGGCATGACGCTACTCAAATGTGCCAGTCTGGAGAGACATTCATGAAGACTTAATCGCGATCGGTCAAACGGGGGTCGGTAGCTTAGGTCATAAGGCATGAGACTACAATGGTGAAGGTCCTGGGTTCGAGTCAGACCCGAGACAGGATAAGCACTGCTGATGAGCTCTAATAAGAGCGAAACTCGAGTCCAGTGCTTCCAATGTGGACCGTTGTGATAAGCTTTGTGAATATTTCGAAAGACTTGGTACTGATGAGTAGACACAAAAACATAATGAACAAACTCTCCAAACAATTTAGCACGGTGTTAGCCGCACAGCACAAAAGTACTGTACGATTGCACATCCGTGCAGCTCCTTGTAGGGAATGAAGACGGAAGGGCGTCAAAGAGTCTCTGATGAATGTACTAAGAATGTACCTCAGGAAATGATGTGGCCAACTCCGATGGATGAATGAACCGGCGAGTTTCACTCGTATGACATCAACAAACGAGTGGTCACCAAGGGCGAGATTATTATCTAGACGCCCATATTAAAATACACGATATGCTTTCGACTAGGAAATAACGCCTTGGTAATTTGATTGACCGCAGTTAGTAAGCCGCATACAGAAACACATGGCTATTTCTATTTTCATGTTTCATATATGTCTAGGCACTGATAACCTGACAGTACCTTATCCCACGTACAGTCTATGACTGTGACACTTTACCTGGATACAGGCGTCTGAGTTCACAGATAATCGCTCAGCTAATAACAGAACAGTCAGAAGCAGCGGCAGTGCATCATCATCATCATCATCATGTCTGGTGCTCAGCAACATGAAGCAGAAAAGCACATAAGCAAGCGCGTAAAAAAGAAAGCGAGCAAGCAAAATATGTATGTATGCATGCATGTATGTGTGTTTCTACGTATGTCTGTCTGTCTGAATGTATGTATGCATGTATGTTTGTATGTATGAGAGCACAAGCCTGATCCAGGCAAAGTGCCGCACAGTCAGAGACTGCACGTGAGCTGAGATACTGTCAGGTTGCTCAGACCTAGACAGATATGAGGTGGAATAGAAACAGAAAATAGAAATGATAGTGAGATTCCAGCGTATTTCAGCATGCAGCTCACTACCGGTGGCCAATTAAATTAGCACGGTGTTAGCCGCAAAGCACATAAGTACTGCACGATTGTACATCCGTGCCGAATATGCAGAAGCAAACGCGCAAAAGTAGCTTGATTATGTAATTTTATTGCATGCGATATTGTGATTTTTTGTTTTTATCAAATACATAATAATAACTGGAAAAAATTATGACAACAAAATACACTGCCGCCACTGACTTCGGTTTTCAGCCAACTATTAGGTGGAGCTTTTTGACCCCACCTATGTAAACGAATACGCCCAACTGATTCTAGCGCTACGGTGAGTTTCTTCACCCCAACGCGCCACTTCATGGACTGGTCACCCGATCGTTTCTCCCAGCTTATATCAAGCTTTGTGAATAAGGCGCGGTATGGTAAACGGTGATGATACGTTCTTAAAACGTCCCAGTGCATGGTGTATACACAGATATCATAAACGAAATTAAACAATTGGACAATATTAGATGGATGCATCGATGGCTTGAAAGGTACGCACAATGTAACGAACTGTTCGTAATAACTCGGTTCCGGTATGTTATTCGATGATCAAGCGAAAGATGAGGTGAAGTTAAGGGCTGATCGTGTGCGCAATCCGTTTTTGCAATTGAGATGCACCATCTGGCGCAGGTCTGGGATCAGTCTCCAAACTCAAATACGTGTTTATCGAGCAGCAAATAGCCCTGTGAGACGTGACCACTGATGTCACAAGATGTACGATCTTTGGATGCGTTCGACCATTAGTGCATTAGGATAATCTTGGGCGTCTGATATACTGACAGTTCACATACAACGGCTAAGACTGGACTGGTTTAACCAGTTTTCGCCGAAAGACAGACTCTTCGCTCACGAAACCTGTCTCGCCCTAAAACTCCGCCCGTACATGGCGGTTCGGGCTACAAGGCGGGGGCCAAGTTGAAAACCTGATGTCACCTCTGAAGGAAGAGGATTCACAATTTGCAACGACCGGCCGCCCTCCGCCGTCTTCGTGGGTTGGAGTTAATTCGAGATATTCGATGAAGCCATGCTAATCTTTACCGGTGGAGGCAAGTCCAATAAAAGTTATGCAAAAAAGTAAGATCTATGCGTCACATAAAAGCAAGAAGACTGATAGCCGGGCTTGTAATCTTATTTTGGTTTTCTTCTCATTTCCCAGTTTCGTTCGGATTTTGTATTCCCCAGTACATTAACACGAAAGTATGCAACGCAACGGGTTTAAATATATTTTCATTTTCCAGGTTACCTAAGACCTAAGTTCCAGAAAAGTAAGAAAGAAGAATAGCATGAGATGCCATTGTGGTTTCCTCATGCGGTTTCGGTAAGAGTGACAAATCAACTTAGCCCGGTGTTACTATCCGGATTTCTATCGGTAATAAACTGTCATTTTGATTTTTCCTGCAGCTGTTTAGGCCGGCTGGTTACGATCTAGGATCTGCCTCAAAACAGTGTTCACTCGTGGTCTTAAAGTAAGCATCTTGGGATTCCTCGATCTTGTACGGTTTCAAGTGGAGTGGTGAGACAAGCTAGCTGTCATGCTGATGTAGCTCTACTCATTCACGAAACTTGATGGTATGCATGTTCCATTCGAGGTGTAGGCATCTCATCCCAGTTTATTTGTACTTGTATAGATTCCGTAGATATTTAAGACCCACCCTTCCCCATCTTTTAGGATTTCATTGTGCAATTGATTCACCGCATGTATCTGGTGACAGCGACAGTGGTGCTTACTGAGCAATAGAAAAGCAGTTCATTACTTCACATCCGTACAGACACGAGCCACACAAATATGGGGAACATTCTACGAGAATAAACGTAACGTTGAGAAAAGAACTCACACGCTCTAACACAGCCTGAGTGAGACCCTCGTCCTTCGTGACCGTAACGTAGCGATGATTCCACGCCGAGTTGTTGTACATATCCTCGTTGATCAAAGATTCGGTATAGGCCAATTCGACTTCCGGGGCTATTTTGAAATACGTCACAGCCCACCGGCGATGTTGCCACGCGTGGTAATGTTTGGCATCATCGCTGATAATCGATTCCGTGAACGACAATTCCCCGTTGCCTAATGCGGAAAGTGCGTCACTGGTATTGTTGGCCTTCTCGGCCAATTGGATAACGAGCCACTGACGGTGATGCCAGAGCTAGGAAAACAATGGGTCAGAAGCAGCGAATAAACATTAGGAAAATAAGTTAAGAAGACCAAAACCAAGCAAGTACAGGGAGATGACCTACCAAAACTGAGGTAGGAACGGTACGTATGGACCACCACTCGCAATGAGCTGCTTACGATAACACGTAGAAATTTAACTGCCATTTTCTCTTTGCAATAGCAGTCTACGCACGGGAAACCTGACAGTATCTCACACCGTGTACAGTGTATGACTATGCGGTATGCAAAGTGGCCCCGGGGTTGTGATTTAATCAATATCACACATCGAGGCTGTAAATAGCAACCGTTTGTGCAAGCACCAAAAAAGTATAGAGACAGATTTCGCGGAATGGGCAGAGTATCTCACATGAAAAAGACAAAAACACAAAAAGGTGAGACGTGCTCAGTCATAGTGGATTTGAATTTAGAGAACTTAAGCTGGCACTGACTACCGAAATTATCAAAGGAGTCTAAAGAACACATCAAAAATTGCGTGCCCGAGAAGGGTAGAGAAGCTGGGCTTTGAGCAACACGAGCAAAGGCTACAGCATCGTGAAAAAGTACGGCTAGATCAACACGATCGATTATTGGTAGATTTTTGATGCTGAGCTATTTGCCAAAAGTCATCATCCTCAGAGACAGCATTACACCGGTAGCATGTACCGAGTGCTTAACTGCCACGCAACCATGCCAAGAGTATCACACGATTAGAGTCGAGTTTAGAGTGTACTAATGTAGGTAAACCAAATGCGACTAAATGGCTCAAGCTATCTACGGAACATTATCCTAGTGTGTCTGTGCCTAATCCCACCTTTTCATACATTTTGGGAATCTTATCGTGTCATGGTTGTATGGCATTCAAGCAGTCGGTACAGCCTGTACTATTATATGGATGTGATGTAAAAAGTAATGACATGAGACTCCAGTTAGAGCTTTGGTGGTGTTACTTTAAGGCTCGTGGGAATGTTCTGCCAACAAAAGGGAGATCTAAGAAGCTGCCCCGCTATCTAGCATATAAATAAAATTCTTTCGCTAAAAAAGCAGATAATTTGTTGAAAAAATACAAAGAGAATTTCCATCGCATTCGATGCCAACGGAAGAATAAGGTTTCGTTAAACAACTCTGAGGAGAACTCAAGTTTAGATATTTGTTGAGTTCAGCAGTACTTGAAAGTGTGTTGTTTTGGGCCGGATATGGAAGCCTAACGACGGCGAAGAAGACATTGTTTTGTCATCATAATCGTGCGACGCACATGAAAACGAATGTGATATAAATTTATGTGCACGAAATCACAAGCATGAATCCAGTCAAAGTGCCGGACAGTATAGACTGCACTTGGTTTAATATATTCTAACGTTACCTGGCCCTAGACAAATATAAAAAAGAACACGAAAACATGACAGTGAGGCTCCAGCGTACTTGCGCGAGGAGCGCAGTATTGTTGGTAAATCATTTTAACACAGTGATACCTACAGAGTACATAAATGCTGCGTGATTGCGAATCCGTACAAATTTAAGGATTATGAGCATCAAGAAGCAGTCCGCAAACAGAGCAAGGTAACAGCGACGGTTAACGATTCACACAGAAAAACATACCTGATAGTTCTTTGATGTATCATCAATCAGCTGGCTAACAAAATTCATTTCTTCCCCGAGGTCCGATCCCAAGGTGGTCAAAATACGTCGGCGATATTCCCAAACCGTATAGTTGGCCGGATTGAGTTGCAACACGGTCGTGGTGATCTCTAGTGCACGATCGCTTCGTTCATCCTTGAGCAACACCGCGCGCATGTAATCGTGTGCATCAACAAACTCGGGGGAGTACGCGATACGGATCACATTGATTTCGCCTTCGTGTTGTGGTACGGGTGTCACATCAGCCCATTCGGGTCTATCCTTGTAAAATACATAGTGGCGTTTCATACTTTTTCTTCCAAATTATGGGCAAATGGGAAAATAGGTGAGACCTAAACAAAGCAAAACAATCTGTGTTTAAAGGAGAAGCAATGGGTAGGCGAGAATCAAGTATAATACGAAATTACAATGCATTAGCATTCAACGCCAAAAAGATGGCATACAAAATGTACCGAAGAAACGTGCAGAAGGATACAATAACGAGAAGATAAAACTAAGGAATAAGAGATTAAGTAATGCGTTTGCAACTTATTAACGGCGGCTCTAAAACAACGTTACATACACGACCTAAATTCAAAGTAAGTTTGCTTTACGTAAGATTTCTTCCATGCCTAACTGCCCTCCTAACAAAAGCAAAGCCAATAATATTTCGAAGATTTTGATCAATCCCTTTAACCCCTGTTGGCCGGCGCGACAACTTACTTTACTTTTGTGCATGTTACCGGTGTAATGCTGTCTATGATGATGATGACAACTCGAATAAAACCTGCGTTCAAGTAACTATTGTGAACGAGCAGAGCAACATCAGCAAGACAGCTTCCTTGCGGCTTTTACTGTCGCGCATTATAACAAGATTTTTCGCCACTTCACTTGATAACGGACAAAATTCAAGATGACTGCAACAAGGCCACCAATCAACACGATTTAGCGCCATATCACTAAGGGTAAGAAGCCACTGCGAATTCTCGTCTTTTAGACCCCAACCTGGGAGACGGGTAGCGCCAACCGCAGATAGTTTAAAAGTCAAAGCCTTTATCTGCTTGAGCCAAGGCAGAGCCTGGCCTACATTACAACGACGCCATTCCGAGGTAGGAATGGCAATCAAAACTGTGTTAGGAAAACGATACGTGGCCTAACCAGCGAAGCCTGTGTACGTTAACTTGTTTTTCGATATCAACGTTGCTGCCAAAAATTCTATTAAAGATAGTGGCGGTACGTATAGATGGTGCCAAGTAACTCCAGCGATGGTGCGAAGTCAGCGATTGTCGAAGACCTGCAGAAGTCTTATTTCTTCTTTTCTCAGTGTCCAGGTTTCACATCCGGACAGTAAAACCGTACGTAATGTAGCCTTATAGACGGTGATGATTTTGTGACGTATGCGGGGGAAAGTTATTAGAGCATGTGAACGGTTTAAGTTAAAAGATATGACTGAAGACCAGATTCGATCGCTGATATTCGCCTGTGGTTTGCGGTCAGAGAAAGACCAAGACATTCGAACAAGACTACGTCGAAACTGGATTAAGAAATGAACACCAACCTCATGTCAATCATAATGGGATGCCAGAGATTGCTAAACTTGAAGCGTGATACTGCGTTGGTCGAACAAAAACCATGCCAGAACGAGACGGTGGCGTTAGGCGTCAAGTACCAAAGTTGTCGTCAGATTGATCAACGAGGCGATCAAGACGCCAAGTCCCCATCCACATGCTGGAAAAGTGACGAATGGCACTTCGCGCGTTATTGCCCATTTAAGAAACATCGATGCCAGGGGTGAAACAGGAAGAGGCGTAAAGAAAATTACCATCTGGCGAACTAGATTAATAAGAAACCGGTGTACATTTACTGCCAGTCCTATCCTGTCTTCACTGCCTTACACGGGGATGTGATAAACCGACGGAAGTATCGTACTGTGACCCTAAATGGCACGTCCACAACGTTTTCAAGTTGACACGGCGTCCGACATCACTATAATGTCGGAACACAGTTGGCGACCGATTGGCGAACCAAAGATCAATCCCACTAGACGTGTCGCATGCAGCGCATCTGGAGGAAGGTAAAAACTCTTGGGCCACATAGCCTGCTGCATTGTCTTCGAAGACACAACTTCAAGATGTTTGTTACGTGTCAAAACATCCAAACTTGAATCTCCCTGATCTGGATTGGCTGGAAATTTTGAAGTTGCTCGATTTCCTACTGAACAGTGTGCAATGCTGTGAAACAATCGACTAGTAGAACCCTTCTGACGCCATCAAAACACTGCCTTTCACGGCCTCCGAGATCAAAAGGAATTCACAATCGGATCCCATACTACGAAAAGCGATACACTATACGTGAACGTATTGGCCTAGCACAATCCGGGAGGGTCCATTACTGACCGTCTCGAGGCGAGATAAGTCTCCTTCTATTGTTGATGACTGCATCATGTTTTCCGATCGTATGATAATTCTTTTTTTCTGTTCGTCCCCGAGTCCTCAGGCAACTACATTCTGGACACACGGGAATCGATCGTAGGGAAGCCATTGCGAGATCTTACGTGTTTTGTCCCGGCATCGATTTACATATCGAAAACTTGATCCGTAGGTGCTTGGGTTGACAACAAACGGTCAATTCACCACCACGACACAGATTTCGCCGTAGATATCTTTGCTGTCATCAGTGCTACTATTAGTCGGAACATAAGCGGGTACTACGAACAAGAAGCGCTTAGTTTGAGTTCGGGAATTAGTGTTGATAGAAGCAGCTAGTCGAACGGCAGACATCCTGCTATTGACGGGAATCTAGTCTAAAAGTGAGCTTTCTGCACGTGAACTCAGAACTATACCTACACCCGCTTTGTCTAGAGAGGAAACAAAAAAGTCACCCGAGAAGCGCAAATAGTACCTGGTGGAAACAATTGGTGCAGCCGAAATAGGCTGGCTTGCCGAAATAAGGCTGGCTTGCCGAAATGGGCTGGCTTGCCAAAATACCTCCACGTGGTGCCAGCTGGGTGGGCTCGGTTCTCCAAGCTCAACGAAAGCTTCGGCGGTGGTGTCTGAGGGTGTGGTGGGTTTTCGCCTGGCAAGCGTTCTCCCTATAAAAAGCCATAAAAATCCAATGATGACACCACGACGCGGCGGATGTGACTCGCCGCTCCAAAAGTCACTGCCCCTTGTCCTCCAAGGACATTGTATGGTGCACAGGCAAAAACTGAAGTCACCAACCTATCAAACGGGTTTATCGGGCTCCGAACTGGAAATTCCCAGAAAAGGGCGTATGAACCGCTTCGTCGGTCACCGGCCACCGATAGGTGCGAACCTCTCTCGCTCCACTGCCTTGTGGGTAAAGGCTCGGGGTGGGACCCCCTAAACGAAATCTCCCCTACTTCGGTGTAGGCAACCGGGTAGTATCATGCCTGCGTTCAACGATGCCGATGACAACGCTTTGTACCCCCCTTCTCGCTTTGTGCATCTCATTGTTTATGTTGAACGGCACTATATCCGTATCAGATTGTGCAAATATAATAATAATAATAATTGGTGCAGTCAATTCGATTATCGTAGAGGGATCATAAAGTCTTGTCTCTGACAAGCAACAAATATCGATAAACAACGAATCTAGACAGATGGCAGCTTGCTGGCCTGATTGACACAGCGTTCGTACATTCATGGCACCTATGAATGCAGACGTGTGCGGTTATAAAGGTTGTTTTGGGTTTCTGATGTGCTAAGGTTCGAACAGGTTCACATCGGCCGCTTATCACAACGAATGCTGAAGGATAAGAATTAAAAAGCGGGAAAGGGGAGGGGATGGAAAAAGATTAAAGAGTAGGGCCAGCAGTAGCTTGTTTTCGATTACCCATCACGGTAGGCAGCATATAAGGCGACCCGATTTATCGTGTGCGACAGCCGATGCCCCATAGAATTGGAGTTATTCGTGATTATTATTGTGGTATACTGCTATATTACTTTTACTGGGAATTGAATGACGCATAATGTACGGGCAATCCCTCTTCCATAATTCGATATTTGCACGTTTGAATAATTACAATTTATTTAATTCACAAATTTATCACATCATATACAACATATGCGATACTGAAGTCAGCTTTGATTTCATGTACAAATGGCATGGCATGAAAGCACGAGCCTGATACAGGCAAAGTGCCGTATGGCATGGTAAGAAAGCACAAGCCTGATCCAGGCAAAGTGCCGCATAGTCAGAGACTGCACGTGAGCTAAGATACTGTCAGGTTGTGCAGGCGTCTGATTAAAAGAATCTTCGCAAGTTGCTATCCGGTGTCGAACTCAGCGAAAACACCGTCATAGCTTCCCTGCCACATGCTTGTGTTACACGGCATTATGCCAGTTGGCTGGTCCTTATTGAAGAACTTGTGGCAGCAAGGGTTACCTAATGATGTTCCAAGGTCCTTTACAATTGTCAAGGAAAAATAATATCTCTGAATGCTTGTTTTTTTAGCAGACTGAACGTACAAAGCCGAGTCCAACTGCTACGCAATCTGTAAGTGAATCGGCTTGTTCAGGTTACTTATATTACTTTTGTGCGGCAAGCTCCACGGGTGGATTAGCCGGCTTCATTGATGTCTCAAAGCAGGCCAGCCAAAGCGCGTCGATCGGTGGCGAGATCGTTCTCACTTGCGAACGCTGTAGATGGTGCACAGTCGCAGGGCGTCTAAATCTTACGTATGTATGTATGTATGTATGAAAGCACAAGCCTGATCCAGGCAAAGTGCCGCACAGTCAGAGACTGCACGCGGGCTGAGATACTGTCAGCTTGCCCAGGCCTAGACAGATGTGATAAAAGAAATAGAAAGAAAATTGGCCAGACTTCAAGGGAAATTCACACTAGAATCGAAGAACACCGAAAGCGTGTACGGCGACAGCCCCGGGATGCGAGGGAATATCAATCCCTTATTCGTGATTCTGCCTTGGCGGAGCACGTTTTAGATACGGGCCACAGCGTCGATCTAGACAATGTGGAAATATTAAGACGCGGTATTAAACCGTATATCGAACGCCTACATGCGGAGGCGGTTGAAATTGCCAAGGCAGGTCGACCGGCTCTCAATACGGTGGATGGAGCAGAAATCTCCACAATCTGTCGCTCGGCGTTGATGTGAAAGTAAATAGTTTTTATTCACCTTATACCTACTAGTTAATTAGATTTTTGTTTTTCGTCAAAAATAGCTTAACCTTAGCCCCGTAAGTTAAGTACAATTACCTATGTGGGCCGCTGTGTCAACTGACCTTAACCGTGTTCACTTGATATTAGATTGACGTATATACACACTAAGAGGAAATTCGACCACTGATCATGTTCATTCCCACGAGACGTGACACACTGAAGGCGTATTATAGGCTGCTTAGCAGTAAGGTCAAATAAGTGGTATTGGATTAACTACCACTTAATCATGTTCCCTGTCCTGACTATCACCCTTAGTCTGACCAAGCTTCTGTCAGAAGTGAAACGTTACCCAAAAACTACTCTAACCGATTGCACTCAAATTTCCTTGCATTCTGAATACGCGATGGGTCCCAAACATATTTCATTCGATTGCTGACTTCCACGAGCCCCGTGTTCTAAAATTGGCCAGTGAGTCGGTGAGAACAGTGGAATATGAAGCCAGATGGGTGAACCACTGCATCTTCAACCTTCGTAGCAAGCAGCGCGGCGTAATACTAAGGGATCTTGTGGTAAAACTTCCGGATAGTTCTCGCAAATCGACAAAGGCGGCCGCGAGCGCATCCAAAGTGTTTTTGAAAAAAGGATCCACCGGGTCAATAAAACCCTATTGTCCGCTTGATCGAAAGCCTCGAGAATGATGTTGAAACTGCGAGTCGAGTTATCCGAAGGGGATTTCTCTAGAATTTGTGGAAAACACGCGGAGGTTTTAGCCACACAAATGGAGCGAATAGCAGAAAGACGAAACAAGTTATTCGAGTTTTATAATAAATGTTCATCAGATAAATCTAATAAGTCATTATCTAGCCACCAGTATTCGAGTGTTTTGAATTTATCTAACCGACAACTTTCGCAAGCTGAACAAACATTGTTGGAGAAGGGCTTGGATTTCTGCATAAGTAAGAGCTTTATGAAAGCTGAGGATCTTATTCTCAGTATTGGGAGATCATTAAATGCAATCCCCAATGAACAGGCAGACGCGGTAAGAAACTGTATCGCAGGTGTCATTAAAAACGAGGAATAAGGCGGTGCAAACCTTGATTCACACGAAAGACAAGCACTTCTTACGCTGAAACAAGATAAAAATAACCATTACTAAGGCTGGCAAAGGTAAAGTAACGGTAATTTTGAACAAAAGCGACTATTTAGACAAGGTTGGGGTACACTTATCCGAGGGTCCTAATGAACGGATAGATAATAGTCAAATGAAAAAGGTAATGAATAACTGCAAAATGGTAGTCTCTAGGTATTTGCGTGGTGTTAAGGAGAGTTTGGGAAAGGGCTTGTGGTATAACCTGTATCCAAAGTCTACTCTAACTTCTAGGTTCTACGGCCTACCTAAAATACATAAAGAAAGCATTCCTGTAAGACCAATCGTCGACGCCATCGGATCACCTGCGCAACAGTTATCTAGACATTTGGCTTATTTGTTGAAACCTTTAGTCGGCAATACAGCCTCGTTCATCAAGAACGCACATGACTTTGCAGCACGCTTAAAATCGGTAACAATAGATGACGATGAAATAATGGTTACCTTTGATGTGAGCACTTTGCTCACCAACGTCGGTACAAATGTGTGTTACAGCTAGCTAGACGGGCCTTGGAATATGATGCCAGTTTTTCAGACCGTACAAACTTGAGAGTCCAGCAAATTACCAACGGTGTATCGAACTGCCTATGCATGAACCACTTCGTATTTAATGAGCAATTATATAGACAAAAAGGAGGGTTGGTAATGGGTTCACCGATATCTCCAGTACTTGCGAACATGGATATGGAGAATTTCGAGAACAAAACAATTAACAAGGAAGGGTTCAAGCCAAAATTATGGTGGCGCTATGTTGATGACACAATTGTTATCATCAAGCGAGATGAGTTAGAGGCCTTCTTCAAATATTTAAATGAAATAGACCCATGTACTACTGTCACAAAGGAAGCGGAATTCTGTACAGTCACTCTTTCATTTTTGGATTGTTTAGCACAAAATGTAGACGGGAAAATAAAAACTTCTTTCAATCGAAAACCTAAAAATACAGATGCTGTACTACGATACACTTCCGCTCATCCAAGACAGATCTTCAGTTGCATAGCTTGTTCCATTCACCGTAAAATAGAACACCTATGCAGCGACGAAAGAGAACGAAAACAGGTGCACCGTGAAGCGAGCATAAGGCTCATAGACCATGGTTATCCAAAATGTTTTGTAAAACGCCAATTCATGAAGGTAAAATACCCATCCAAAAATCTGAGAAAAATTGGCGAGATAGTTTGTATACCGTGTGTAAAATACACATCTGAAGCGATACGTAGAATCTTGAACCAGGCGGTCATACGCGTAAATTATAAAAAAGGGAAAACTATCCATTCTGTTCTGATGCACCTCAAGGATAAGACACCTTTATCTAGCGTTACGAACAGTTCAGTTCAGTTACACAGGATAGTAAGTGGCTAACGAGCCAATCGAGCTTTCACAATTTCTTTCGGTGGAAAGCTGCGGAGGAGCAACCGCCACTGCCAAAGCGTTTTTTCTTATTGTGATTTGGGTATCCTCGACGATCGCGACGCTAATGGATTATCCGGGTTGTATTTAGCATCTACAGAATCAACTGTAAGGACTGTTCGGGTGTTTACATAGGGCAGACTTCCAGGGAAATTCACACTAGAATCGAAGTACACCGATGTTTCGTGGAATGCGCCAACTCGCGTACGAGGATAGGAGGAGATTACTGAAACTCTACCCAAGCCATGAGAGTAGAGGAACATCACTATATCACTCCGGGGATCAAGTCTATTCGTCTCAACAAATGCTCATCCAACGCGCGTTTGAATAACTGTTCTGATGGTAGAGGCAGGAGCCCCTTCGGTAGAGATTTCCAAGTGTTCACCACCCGCGTGGATAGCGTGATCGCATTACTCAGCTTTAGCCTTCTAGGCTTCTGCAACTTAAGGTCGTGTCCACGAGTACTCGACTCACATACTAATCGGAAGTACTGGAGGAACTCGTCTCCATATTGACCGAGAACGAATACAACGTGTCAGGAGCAGGCCAAATCTTTCTCTTCGAAGTTTTAGGGGATAGAGTTTCAGTAATCTCCTCCTATCCTTGGGTAAACGTTATCTCCACTACCAATTTTGGCTAGGCTGAAAAGGGGTGTAGCATTGAAATAAAAAGTCTATCTAACTACTTTTAATTTAGACAATACGTCAGTTAACTAATGGTGTATTGGTCATGTGCTTCGCCTAAGTGTCATGAGGCCGCAGGTTCGAGTCGCGGTGGCAGAATTATTTTCTAAAAATTATTCGCCATCGGATTGAAGACACATCATTTTTCCAAATAGGATTTTCTAACTTTTATCTCTCTTATCTTAATTTCGGTATCTTCCAAACAATCTCCCTTTCCCATTTTATCCACTCCCTTGATTTTCTTTTCATTTCCATTTCGTTGAGTTTTGCTTCTGCTGGTTCAGCGAAACGGTGCACGAATGGTTGCAGAGATTGAGAAAAGGAACTGTGGGGAGAGTCATTAGTGAGTGTCATTAGGAAACTTATCAAAAAATGGATCCAGCTCATCAGAGCTGGAACTTTCCTTGGGCACTGCACCCGCTATTACTTGTAATTTGTTAGTAAGCATTTATTTTATTTATTTTTATTAACAATTATCAGCCAATGGTTTGTTTGAACTTCTCTCGCTTTGGACAAAATTGGAATTGAGATAAGGGATATAGGAGTTAGACAACACTATTTGGAAGAAATGATGTGTTTTAAATGCGATGACGAATTATTTACAGAAAATAATTTCCCCATCGGGACTCGAACCTGCGACCTCACGACTGCAAGGATTGTGGTTTTAACTTCTACCCATGGCTTGCCTTGTCAGTAGAAGTCACCCATTTTTATTGCTGTGATTGAGCCTAAACGGGACTTTATCCCTTCTGTTTCGAATCAGAAGAAGAAAACGTGTCCGAAAACAGCCCCGGGATACGAGAGGAATATCAATCCCTTATTCGTGATTCCGCCTTGTCGGAGCACGTTTTAGATACGGCCACAGCGTCGATCTAGACAATGTGAAAATATTGAGACGCGGTATTAAACCGTATAGCGGACGCCTACCTGTGGAGGCGGTCGAATTTGCCAAGGCAAGTCGACCGGCGGTCAATTAGGCGGATGGGGCAGAAATCTCCACAATCTGGCGCTCGGCACTGATGCAAAAGTAAATAGTTTTTATTCACCTTATACCTACTAGTCAATTAGATTTTTGTTTTTCGTCAAAAATAGCTTAACCTTAGCCCCGCTAATTATGTATTTTTACGCATGTGGGCCGCTGTGTTAACTGACCTTGACCGTGTTTGTAACAACACTTTTACTGTACCTAACAATTGACCTTAAAACACACTTCCCGTTGATTCGTGTTCCGTGTTTGTTTCCTTCGTGCATGTTTTGGCTACCGCGATAAATCTTCTATCTCCTGTGCTTTTTCTCCAACATTCTTGTGCACATTTTTGTAGTGGTCAGTTTACTACAAATTGGTGAGCCCGACGTTATGCACGCATCGTTTGTGTACTACAATTAGTGAGCCCAATATCCACGCACACTTCAAGAATTTTCCCGGTACGTCATTTTCCCCGATTTACATCAGCGTTATTTCAGGTTAATATTTTACCTCCTTTCATCACGTATTGCATCAGCCCTTCATATGCATCACCTAACTACACTCGTTGGTCGATTCACAAGTAGGGTTAGAACACAATCTACGGGCAGACAGTTTTTCGTGTTTACTGCTTATAAGCTCCTCGTACATCAATGAACGGATCGTCGGGTAGATACTCTCCAAGAGAGACTACGCACCAATGCTTTGTCAGTCATTTCACGACTGACATACAATATATCTTACGTGCCACAATGTAATGAATTGAATTGTATTGAATTGAGTGAATTAACCAACCCAAGAATTGAATTGAGAATAACCACAATCACTTGAATCACAGCGTGTATTAATTAATGTAACTAACAACGAGAATTTGAATTACAGAATTATCGATTAGTATTGATTGTTATTCAATTGTGATGAATTGAATTGTATTGAATTGAGTGAATTAATCAACCCAAGAATTGAATTGAGAATAACCACACACAATTCGTATATCTACAACGTGTGTGATAGACTTGCCACTCTCCCTGGACCTCAGCGAAAACGCTGCAGTGCAACCTACCGATGCCGGCATCGGACAGCTCAGGGACGCCTATTCTTTCATCATACCTCTCCCCTTTCCCGATGGCTTGGGCGATATCCTTTGCGACTTATCGCAAAACGCTTTCAGACTACTTAACCTGTCTGCGTTCAAACGGAGCATTAGTCGCACCATACGCAATCATTCCAATCCTGGCATTCGTGCTTGGATTACGTTTCTTACACAAAAGTTAGTATGGCCGAAAGCCCGTGGGAACGTTCAGCATGACACTTTCATGGCAACCCCACCATATTTCACACCCACGTACTCAGGTATTTACCCACAATCCGCCATCTCCATAGTGAGTAGGCATCCGGAACGGCACATTAGCCAATTATGTAGCGGGTATTTAAGGCGACATTATCCCGTGCATTCTTTGTACCTCTACACTATAACTCGGTCGTTGCCATAAACTCATGCACCAGAGTTATTTTTTTCTTCTCGCTTCTCAGGTACACATGCACCTCCCGCTGTGGAAATCGTGGCACATGCCACCTACGGATCACCGACGCGTGTCGCCATCCTACACGGTGGCCCTAAATACACGCATCGTTCGTGTATCCTAAACGGTTCTCTGCATTGTATCAATGCATGCGAATAATGCGGTTTCATTGCCCCATATGCTCCGTTTCATGCGACACTATCGCTCAACTGAAAGTAAACGAAGGTGGCCATAAACGCCGAAAAACCTGCTTGACACTTCACGACATAGGGATTCTTGATGTGTCAGACGTATCAACGACCATTACCTTACCGTGGCAACTTACGCCCATAAAATCGGATCCTGATTCCTTGGCACCATTAATGAAGGATAAAACTACCGATGTGAATTCACCAGCGCCGCTTTCGTCCACACGGCACCCTGAATCATTATTCTGCCAAGTCTGTTTTTTTCAGTTGAACTCGGTAGATCAAGTCACGATGCGTGTAAACGGCCAAAAGCATCGTAAGAAAGCTGCTACAATACAAAAAATGAACAACCCAACCTCAGCGGATCTCTATTCACAGTCTGCAAACCCATCCATCGAGCCGCACAATGTCACTGATCAATTCACTCGCGAGCTGCGACTCGTTTCCGCGATGCGTGTGTTTACTCGGTCATGTCGCACGACACTTGGCGCGATTTGGCCTGATGTGACTTTTACCCCAGCTGAGGCTGACACACTCGTGGTAGCCTCGGAACCGCGCGAAGACTGCTTGCTAATGTTGAACGACTCGGCGGATGCGTGGTTCCGGGTGGGCATCCACTTACTTGTCGGTTTGTTAACCGCCAATCAAGAGAAAACATACAAGCGAACCTCTGCCGTTTGCATCAGTTCGATTATGCGCACAGCTCCTGATTCGAGATTGTTTTCAACCGTTTATTTCCCGGCGCATATCGCAGGGAGTAGAACCAACTGAATGCTTGAGGTGGCCATAGCACCTTTCCACAAAGCAACACGGGACTATGATCTGTACATATCTGTAAGGTTTAAAGAAGTTTGAAATTCTTCCTTTCCCTTTACCATTTCTTCTATTTTGAACCTAGTTACAAAACCTGAATTTTGTGAAATAGATTTTGCTTGTGTTTAATTTTCCTACAGTATTTTGATAAAAAACTTTTTTTAATCATTTCTGTTATTGAAAATCTTTTCTTTACACGACTTCGGTCAAATGTTTGTTTTAATTTATTGTTTCTGCCATTGTCGGTCATTGTTGCGGAATTTGGTTGCCATTTTGGACTTCAGTATTTTGCTTGATATTGGACGCTATTTTGAGTGTCATTTTTAATTGTCACAGAAAGTTTGGACGACATTTTGGTAAATCGAATCTTCTTATTTTTATATCAGGCTGTCTTTTGTTTGAATTGAATTTGATTCTGGAGTATTTGGCTCCATTGTTGCTGTGACGTTCCTATACATTTAAGGTTTGTATAGTTATTTTTGCTGTAATTGTTGTTAATTACAGTACCTTAGAATATCCCATTCGTTGTTTTGAATTTGTTGAAATAAGAAACGGGTGGACTACGCGTAACTCACATCACAGAAATTACAGTACTTAATTTGGAATTTGATTCTTCTCGAACTTGGCGAGAAGTACTTTATTCGTGAATTGTATCAATTCGCTTTCTGTGCTCAAGTTGGATCGTTTCAATTGGATTCGCATCACAACTTGTCTTCTGACTGGTGCAGTATTTGTCTCAACCGGAGAAAATACGCATTTTGATTCGTTCAATTGAAACTATATTGTGCAAAATTGGCGAAGAACTCCATGATCGTCGTGACATTGGACATTTGACAGTCAATCCCTGTTCACAACTTTGGTGATGTCCCCTTTGATTTATTTTTTGTCGTTTTGGAACATTTTTGTATATTGTTTCATCTGGTATGCCTAAGATAGCTTCTAAGGAAAACAATGATAGAGATAGCATTGCGAGTTCTCAACAAGTGTTACAATTAAAGCGCGATTTAGATGCTGCTAGATTAACGATAGAGCGCTTGACAAGGGAACGACGAGGAGTTGCTGAAGAAGAAAACTTGGTCGCCAGTACAAGTAGCAAAACTGAAGGGTTCGACTCGGCGGTAAGCTATTTGCAACCAACGATGAACATGAGTATCGGATTGCTTAAAGTAGAATTATCCTACTTCGAAGGTAATCCAATAGACTATTTGAAGTTCCTAAAACAGTTTGAATGTTACATTGAGCGAAGCCTCATGGATCCATGCAAGCGACTGTTGTATTTGATGTATTATTGTCGGAGCAAGGCTCGAAAAGCAATTGATGCATGTGTCATGTTACAACCCACTGAGGGTTATACGCGGCAAAGATGATTTTGAAAGATTTGTTTGGGCTACCGCATGTAATTGCCAGGTCAACATTGGAGGAGTTGCTTGATGAAGCCAGAAGACTTTCCAACAAAGTCGATGGTTTGTCTGATTCGGCCATAAAAATGGAAAATTGCCAAATCACATTGAAGCAAATGAAGTGTGACGCAGATTTGAATTCAGTCACAACTATGGAAGGATTAGTAAAATGCTTCCCTGTTGCGTTACAACATCAGTGGGCTGACGCAGCGGATACAATTCTTGCTGACGGGTCAGAAGTTCATTTTGCCAGTCTGACCGAGTTCGTATCTCGTAGAGCAAGAATTGCCAGGAGCAGATTTGGCACACTAATAGATAGAACATCTGTCTCTTTGAAGCCATCGGAGAAACCAAGAATGCCAGAAGGAAGGAGGATGTTTATGACTACAAGGGAACCGAGGCTAATGCTAGTTGAATGCTATCAATGTAGAGGGTCTCATAAAATAGAAGATTGTCCTGTTTATCAGGAGGCTGGCGTATAAGCTAGATGGAATATGGCTAAACAGCATGTAATATGTTACATTTGCTTATGCCGGTCTCACAGGGCATTTGATTGCAAGGTTACGAATACTTGTCCCGTTGAAGGTTGTAGTAGACGACACCATTCTTCGCTGCATTATGATCGCCCTAATGAGCAACTGAAAAACTATAAACTGCAGTGCTACTGCTCTCAGTACAGCAGTAAGCTTTGGTTACCCGACAGTAAAATTTGACGCGCCATTTGGACTTGTTCCAGTCGTGGCCTTACTGAACAATGGCTCTGATAGAACTTTCATCTCGCAGAATTTTGTTGAGAAATTTTGTATGCCTAGTGCGCCAGTTGATGTGTCGATAACAACACTTGGTCTACATCGAAAGGTGAAAAGTTCATTATTAAGTTTGGATGTGCATTCGGTTGGCAGTAATGAAATAATTCATGTTGCCGAAGCTTACACGGTTTCCAAGTTACCTGAAGCAGTGCTTGTAACGTCTGTGACGTGAGTAACGCGTATTCCATCCGTTTCTTAGTTCGACAAATTCAAAACCACAATTCGGATGTTATACGGTACTGTAATTAGCAACAATTACAACAACAATAATTATACAAACCTCAACTGTATAGGAACGTACAGCAAACAGTGGAGCCAAAATACTTCCAGAATCAATTATATCAAATGCAAACAAGTTCAATGACGACCTGAGATATAAATAGAATAAAAGGAGTTACCAAAATTGCCGTCCAAAATGTCTATCAAAGACAAAACACCCAAAAGTGGTGTCAAAATAAAAGCCAATTTCAAGTGCCCAAAATGGCAACCAAATTTAACAACAATGACCGACAATGGCCGAAACGAACAATTAAAACAAATAATTAACCAAAGGCGTGTAAAGAAAAGATTTACAATAGCAAGTTTTTAATAACAAAAGAAATGTTTTCCATCAAATACAGCATAAATATAAAATACCGGAAAATATAATCAACAAAATTTAGATTCTGGAAATTGTTTCAAAATATAAGGTAAAGACGAAGAAAAAGGAAGAATTTCATAAAGTTGCATTCTTCACCGTTGAAAATTATTTTGATGAGGAAGAGGTGTTTAATCAGCCGTTATGTATAGTGGGCAATTCAGTCAATTTATTTCCTAAACCGAACCTTGCATCTATAAGCATCTAGTAAAATGGTTTCTGCTTTTTTCTTCATTATTGCTGTGTGACAAGAGTTCGTAAAAACCTAATTAATCCGTGCCAAGACCATTGAACTATTCACAAAGTTGATCACGACGGTCCATAATGGAAGCACTGGACTCGAGTTTCGCTCTTATTTGCGCTCATCAGCAGTGCATATCCTTCGCTTCGGGTGGGACTCGAATCCCCGACCATCACAATTGTAGTCCCATGCCTTAACGACTTGGGCTACCGTCCACGTTTACCGAT
>JACCGJ010000627.1:44134-62828 GCA_013407085.1 Atriophallophorus winterbourni | reverse complement strand
GGCGAACACCCAACATTTATCCAACAAGCTTTGGATACGATGGCAATGGAGGCATCTAAGTACGGGTTGTTCTTCTCGCCAAGCAAGAGTAAAGTGCTCCTTCAGGACTGGTCTGGTGAACTGCCAAATTTTGCTATAAATGATCTGATTCTCGATCATGTTGAGCAGTTCAAATACCTAGGAAGTCTGGTGGTTGCTGAGGGTCGGATAGAGAAGGAAATCACGTCCAGAATTGCTAAAGCCAGAATGGCATTCGCTAGACTTAAGTGCCTCTGGAAGAGACGTGATTTAAGCTTGGGGATCAAAGGACGGATATATTCCACCTCGGTAAGGACAGTATTGCTATACGGGAGTGAATGTTGGACAGTTCGCTCAGAAGATGTTAGGAGGCTTGAGGGTTTCGACCAACGTTGTTTGCGTAGGATTGCTCACGTACGGTGGCAACACCACGTTTGCAATTCTGAGGTCAGGCGCCGCGTCTTAGGAAGCAACGGCACTAGCCTTCAGACAGACATTAACCGACGTCGCCTCCGCTGGTTGGGGCACGTCCTGCGCATGAAACCGGAACGGTTACCACGCCGAGCGCTTTATGCGTCAGCTGGTACAGACTGGAAAAAAGTGGCTGGCGGTCAGCCACTAACATGGAAGAGTGGCTTGAAAAGACTCACTTCTGGTCTAGCTAGGGTTGGACGAGCGCGCTTGCCTGGATGGGGTGCAAGAGAAGGAGAGAGTGTATGGCTCGACACATTGGCAACGAACCGACATCAATGGAAAGAGTGCATCATCTCTATTAGTCCCTGACATTCTCTGCTGTTCAAAAACTTTATCAAAAATTGAAAAAAAATTCAAAAAATGATGTGTGTAAATGGACAAAAAAATTACCCACTGTTCCACTTTCACTGTTTATTTTCTAACTGTTTCCAACCGAATTGTACCCCCCTTCTCGCCTTGTACATCTCATTGTTTATGTTTGTCATGATTGTTACTTGTTTGTGATGTACACCTTTTGCATATAGTTACTAAACTTTCATATTTACATTTCAGCTCATGTACTCTCGTTCTAGATAAGTAAAGCGTTACTTATTCTATACTAACGTGACTTCCTTTTGAACTCAATTCGGATCAGATTCTACAACGTTACAGACCAAATCTTCACGCTCCGCCAAATTTTGGAGCAACGTTACCAATACGCACGTCCAACAATTATCGTCTTTCTTGACATACGAGCAGCCTTTGATTCCATTGACAGAACCGCTCTCTGGGACTGTCTCATTCGCCATGGTGTCCCACCGAAGTACGTAATCCTGCTCAAGAAGCTGTACTGCCACACCACCGGCAGAGTCAAAGCCTATGGTGATTTATCCAAGCAGTTTACCATCTCCAGCGGGGTTCGTCAAGGATGTCCGATCTCCCCATTCATATTCAACTTTGCGATTGACGATGTCATGCAGGCAGCAACAGCCCAGCTACCGAATTGTGGGATCGACCTGCTCCCCGGTCGACGAGTTATGGATCTGGACTATGCTGACGACATTGTTCTCCTCGGAGAGGATGCTTGCGCCATACAAAGCGCTTTGGATCTACTCGTTGATCAGTTGTCGCTGTATGGATTACATTTCTCTCCGTCAAAATGCAAAGTGTTCCTACAGGATTGGACAGACCCAACACTTGATTTGACGATCGAAAACCATAAACTGGAAGTGACTGACAGATTCACCTACCTAGGGAGCTGCATCACCACTGGGGGCGATATCGAAGCTGAAATCACAGCACGGATTGCAAGAGCACGCCATGCTTTCGCTGGGCTACGGCATCTATGGCGCCTACGCGATGTTGGATTACGCTTGAAGTATAGAGTGTACCATGCCACCGTACGAGCAGTTCTACTGTATGGCTGCGAGACGTGGACGCTGCGTCAAGCCGATAGTCAACGATTATCGACGTTTGATCATCGCTGCCTGCGGAGTATTGCTCGTCTAAGCTCGCAACATAATAGCGTGCCTGATTCTGCTTTCATCATCATTTTCTTTTTGGGTCCGGTTGAACTTGATGCATAGTACGAATCCTCTTAGGTATTCATTTTTCCGGAACACCTTAAACAGGTATTTTTCTTTTTGACTTCTTAGTTCCCATGTGCTGCAATTTGTTTCTGCTCTTTTGAATAGAATTTTAAAGTAGCTGGGTTTAAAAC
Organism: Atriophallophorus winterbourni; assembly: GCA_013407085.1. Lineage (NCBI taxonomy): Eukaryota > Metazoa > Platyhelminthes > Trematoda > Plagiorchiida > Microphallidae > Atriophallophorus > Atriophallophorus winterbourni. The sequence goes on along the minus strand of JACCGJ010000627.1, from coordinate 60,637 downwards.
TGGTCGGCTGCTTGCTGTGAAAGTTCAAGATTTGATCCGCGTGTAGATTCCTCCTGTAGACACTTTTCTCTAAATTTCATTCGCTTGTTCGTCTCACTTGAACGCCCAGGAATGAGTGACATCCGTCAACTTCACTTTCTCTGGTAAATTGAATTCCCGTGAATACACAGTTGAGTAGTCGATGTGATTCGTCCTGTCAAGTTGTTTTCATGATAAGAAACGTGTCGTCCACATAGTGGATCCACATCTTTCGCCGAATTATTGGTAGAGCGATTCGTTTCAAACTTTGCATGACTGCTTCGAAAATTAAGCTGGAAATCGATTATCCCATTGGTGTTCCTCGAATATGAAAATAATGATTATAAATTGGCTAGGGAATGAGGCAGAAAAAGACTGATGATTAGGGACAGCAGCTGTTTGTTTTCGCTTACACATCCTGCTGTATGTTACAGATAGGACGATTTATCATGCGCGACGGCCGATGTTTTGGTTTTGTTGATTCTAATTATGTTTGTTTGCGGGATGAGATAATCCTTCGGCTAAATAGCCTTGCTCGCAAAACAATGTTGAGACCGAGTTCGTCTGATCTATATTCGCCAACGTTTCTGGCGTGAATGGTCCCAGCAGTGGTGCTTGCGTTTTATCCTCGCAGATGCTTGCAGTATGTCCATTCTTTCTTCTCTTGTAAACATATTTCCATCGTAATTTTGTGATAGTTAAACTTCGGTACTGATGTGCCACTTTTTATAAGTGACTTGTAATTTAGATATGTATGTATGTATGTATGAAAACACAAGCCTGATCCAGGCAAAGTGCCGCACAGTCTGAGACTGCACGTGGGCTGAGATACTGTCAGGTTGCCCAGGCCAAGACAGATTTGACAAAAGAAAATAGAAATGGTAGTGAGACTCCAGCGTGTTTCAGCATGCAGTTCACTACCGGTGGCCAATCAATTTCGCACGATGTTAGCCGCACAGCACAGAGATACTGCACGATTGCACATCTGTGATTTAGATAAGTGAATATCGAATGCGCTGTACCGTCGTCAAATAAGATCCGAATTGAGTCCCAAAGGAAGTCACGTTTGTATACCTGCCTAGATCGAGAGAATATAGGCTGAAAGGTAAATACGAAAACTTTAGTACGTGCATATAAAAAGTTTACAGAACAAACGAGCAATTTTCATGATATGCGCTTTCAGTGAACCGTGAGAATTTGAGCACCTATAATCATTTAAAGAGACGCGGAATAGATCCTTATATTTCCGAAACGCACATAATTTCCACGATATTCAAAACTGCGAATCCTGGTCACACAAAAATGAGTCCATTCATTTTATACTATTTACGCGATACTTCATTCTGTTGCATTTAAGCGACTTTCATTCCATTTTCTCTTTGCGATGAATTCAACTTCTCTATATTCTAATTTCAGGGAATAATGCGGTTTCATTGCCCCATCTGCTCCGTTTCATGCGACACTATCGCTCAACTGAAAGAACACGAAAGTGGTCATAAACATCGAAAAACCTGCTTGACACTTCACGGCATGGGGATTCTTGACGTGTCAGACGTATCAACGACCATTTCCTTACCGCGACAACTTACGCCCACAAAATCGGATCCTGATACCTTGGCACGATTAATGAATGATAAAACTACCGATGTGAATTCACCGGCGCCGCTTTCGTCCACACGGCACCCTGAGTCATTATTCTGTCAAGTCTGTTTTGTTCAGTTGAACTCGGTAGATCAATTCACGATGCATGTAAACGGCCAAAAGCATCGTAAGAAAGCTGCTACACTACAAAAAATGAACAACTCAACCTCAGCGGATCTCTGTTCAGAGTCTGTAAACGTAAGTGTGAAATTCACAAATGTTTTGATGTGTACGAGAGGGCAATGTGAACACAACACTACATTCGTTGTTTAATGCTGAATTGTTTGTTCTTGCAAAGTTATAGTGCTATGATGTTGCTCCATTAATTTTTGCGTATAATTCACATGTAATTATATTGCTGCTTATTATGCGTCTCATATTTTCGTTGTGCTATATTGCTTAGTAATAATTTAACAAACAGAATTGCACCAAAATTAAAAAAATCACATGGGACAAAATCTGTATTCATTAAATGTGTTTGCTTATTTCACTGTGAGATTTACTTTCCCGTTTATCTTATAATCCCCTACCAAAGCTCAGCAAATGGTCTGGCTTCAGACATGTGCTTTTCAATGGTGATGATAATGCTTGTTATGTATCTAGGCATTCCGATAGCTGCTTGTTTTACACATGAACTGTAAATGTTGAAGTAGATTGAACGCTTCATGCTTAATTAGAGATTCGCAACGAGTTTCAGCAGTATTCACAGGCAGTCTACAAGTTCTAACCTTTAGAATTGCCCCGTTATGTTGAAATAGCCGAACACTCGTTAAATCCATTAAAACGATCGCAGTTACACTGTTGATAAGTGCAAACAACACGAAAGGGGTTGTGTGTGCGATGAAAACGCACCTAAATATGAATTTTCGATTTACCCTTCTTTCGCACAATACTCCGGTGCAAATAAGTAAAGCTAATTGATTGTCAACTAAATGAATCAATTTAACACTCCGATCAATAATATCACATCACCGTTTCTTGTCGTTGGAACTGGATGTAAATACTGACCCCAACACCGCTGGCATTTTCTATTCCTTCTCTCGTAGCTGCCTCACCGAAGTATAGTCTCAATGACTCACCTTTCCAAGCTAGCATCTACATCCGATCAGTAAAACTTCAGCAACGATTTTTCATATGACGTTGTTATAAGAAATTTTTCGATAGATAGATAGAATAGCGTGACGATTTTGATATCTCTGGTCGTGAAACATTGCTGTCTGCACTGACAAAGATATCCCATAAATGGTTGCCAGACCATCAACAGCTTGAAGTTGGATCGCTAAAACTGTGCTGTCCTTAGAGTAGTAGAAGTACTCGACCCATCTCTTGATCCACTGAGTTTATATCGACAATCTGGTGACCAAATAGCGACGTAATGGGAGCTGTTTGAAGTTTACCTCTCGCGATGTCATTATCCGCAGCGTTTCGGTTTCATTGTCGATTTTAGAAAACTGCCAACCTTTTCGGAAATATCAGACTGTGGAGTCACGCAATACCACGCTGAGTATGCATCAAATCACAAGCCTGATCTTGGCAAGGTGCGCACAATCATAGACTGCACATTGGCTAAGGTACTGTCAGGTTGCCCAGGCTTATACAGATATGAGCACGGGAATGGCAGTGAGACTTCAGCGTGTTTCCGCATGCAGCTCACTACCGATGGCAAATTAATTTAGCATGGTGTTTGCCGCACAGCACAGAAGAACTGCGAGATTGCACATCCGTGCAGACGTAGAGTATTTATGTATGAAAGCACAAGCCAAGTCAGAGACTGCACGTGGGCTAAATTACTGTCAGGTTGCCCAGGCCTAGACAGATATAAGAAAGAAAACCCAGAATAGAGATGGTAGTGAGACTCCAGCTTGTATCAGCATGCAGCTCACTACTTCTGGCCAATCGATTTAGCACGGTGTTAGCCGCACAGTACAAAGTACTGCACGATTGCACATCCGTGCAAACGTAGAGTATGAGATCATCGTGCATCGTGGCTGACGTAAACCAAAGGAAGCCAACCCCCCAAGAGAATGATTTTACGCACGACCCTTTTTACGTTCTGGAAATCATGCGTATTAAATCGAAAAAATCATTAGACTGTTATTTTTGCGTGATTTCTAAACTGTTAACCTTATTTCGCATGATTATGCTGCGATACTGAGGTCAGGGGTCGTATTGGAGGCAACAATGGCACCTTTTCTGTTGACCAATTTAGCTGTAGTTTCTAATCAAGTAACTAATGAGCTACCAGAATGCTGTTGTTATTTTCACTTTAATAAATTTTAGATCTGTTATAGTTTGCTTTTTGTATAACTTGACGATATCTTATCCCACGCGCTGTCTCTAACTGTGGGGCATTTTACCTGAATCCAGATTTTTAATTTTATGCATGCTTCGCTTGGCCCGTAAAATTGATAAATAACTTGTCCTGTTCTTTTTAGATTAACTGTCGTATCATTTTATACTTTTCATAAATCGCAGCCATCTATCGAGCCACACAATGCGACTGATCATTTCACTCGCGAGCAGCGACTCGTTTTCCCGATGCGTGTGTTTACTCGGTCATGTCGCAGGACACTTAACGCGATTTGGCCTGATGTGACTTTTACCCAAGCCGAGGTGAGTATTGCGCCACTATTATTATCAGTAGTATTCGCCGGACATATCAAGGGGACATTTTTAATAACCAAGCTCACCGTTTCGTCAAGATTAAATCTCCTTTTACGACAACATTCCCTTTTGAACTGCAATTCGAAACAGAATTACTGTGTATATTCCGTCTGCGAAAATATTTATTCTTCCGTATTGTGGTGCTCACATCCCCATCCCTTACACACCACTACGGTTTCTGGCTGTTTGCCGTCTCAGGTGGAGACAGTAAGATTAGGTTAGTGAGCCTTGAAACAGTGGATGAGTGGTGAATGTATGCCACTGTTGAAAAGGTTCGTACGAAAAAAAATATGATGCTCATCGTTCTTGCACGGTCAAACACTCAAAGCGCTTATAAACGACCAATATATTTTGATGCTCACATCCCGATCCCTTACAAACCGGTTTCTGGCTATTTGCCGTCATCAGGTGGAGACAGTGAGATCAGCTTTAGTTATTTACTTTGTTCTGTGAATTGATTAGGACGCACACTCGGTGATAGTTTCTCAGAGGCGCTCTTTTTATATCATAATATGGAGATGTTGATAAAAACAGTGGAGTTTTGAATCATTTACCGGGTGGTGTTTTGCCCCAATGATTTCAGATACCATACACCCGAGAACGTTCATTATAATGTTTCTTACGCACTATTCACTATTCGAAAAATACACAGCTCCTAACGAAAAGGGTGAACATTGCGCAAATCGACCTATAACGAACCCCGGCGATTTAATTTTTCACGTCCCTTATATGGTATAATTTTCAACTCGAAAATCACTTCTGAATAACGGTGACTGCGATAATTGGACACGTTAAGGTGGATCTCCCGAGGTTCGGAAGGTGAAAATGTTACTGAATATACAACAAGATCGTCTTCGACAGTCCCTTATGCTCCGATCTACTTCGCGATATCAATGAAGCCAAAAGATAAACCGATTCACGGTGGAAAGATGTTGATTTTTTCAAATCGTTTTCGCGCTCTCGGTCGATAATAAATCTCTTGACGTCACGGTGAAATTACCGTGACACACTCTGTTTTCACGCTTCTAATGTGCTTTAATAAATCGCCAGACTTGTAAAAGAATTTTTGCTCGTGACTTTCAGTTGTAAATTAATCTGTTAAGCTCACCGTTGCAAGTGTCATCATTTTAGGTATTCGGTCGTTGCTGCAAAGTTTGTTGTTGAATTTGGTTGTCTCGTTTGGTCGTTTTTTCTTCACTTTTCTTGCTTTACTACGTTTTAGATTCAATATTTCTGTTGAATTCATTCTTATTTTTCTTTCTGTTCATTGTTAAAAGAGATTTCTATTATTAACGGTTTTACTGCTTCATTATGTATGAAATTACAAGCCTGATCCAGGCAAAGTGCCGTACAGTCAGAGACTGCACGTCTGCTAAGATACTGTCAGGTTGCCCAGGCCTAGACAGATATGAGGAAGAAAAAAGAACAGGAAATGGTAGTGAGACTCCAGAGTGTACTCGCATGCAGCTCACTACCTCTGGCCAATCAATTTAGCACGATGTTAGCGCCCAGCACAAAGTACTGTAAGATGGCACAGCCCGGCAAACGGTGGGAAGGAGGCTAAGAACGGGGGTAAATTGTGATACTAATCCTATCGTATGATCTACTTTTTGATTCTGTGTAGTCGTCGTCATACTATTTTATCTATGCGCATTTTAAAATACCTTCGCTCTTATCATTAACCTCGGGAAACCACATTGGATTGCGACGCTTTCTCACGATTACTTGATCGCGCCATTTACTCATCTCTCACACAGGCTGACACACTCGTGGTAGCCTCAGAAATGAGCGAAGACTGCTTGCTGCTGTTAAACGACTCGGCGGATGCGTGGTTCCGTGTGGGCATCCACTTGCTTGTCGGTTTGTTGACCGCCAATCAAGAGACAACATACAAGCGAACCGCTGCCGTTTGGATCAGTCCGGATATGCGCACAGCTCCTGATTCGAGATTGTTTTCAACCGTTTATTTCCCGTATGTCCCGGGTCTCTTATCACGTGGCCTTGTTAATATCACATGACAGCTCAGTGTTTTTATTTTCGTGCGATTTATTTATCGCATTATTCGCGATTTCCCTTCCTCGTGATCGTTTTCTCGTTTTGTACGTACCATCGCATATGCAGTGAGGATATCCCTAATAAAGTTTGCATGGTAATGTTTTTTATTATAAAGAATCAAGTCAACCTGTGCATACTACTGTGGTTAAGTTGTTTTTGCGGACCTTCGAAGTTGTTTCTGTTTATGCACCACATTGCGGTTGGAAAATCATCCTCGGTGGCCAAACCACCACTTGACATCGACGTCAAAAGACCATAATTAGTAAACTTTCCCAAGTCCATGCAGCCGATCACCGCGATTCGATATCGCGGGCGTTCGCCATGCTTAACGATGTCCCAAAATGGTGTTCTGTGACGGTCTCATCTTCATGTTCAGATAAACTTGCTCGCTTTCAAGCGTCACCCTACCGTTAAAGCCACAGGGAGTTTGTCTCGCTGATATCGATGTACTTGTTCAGGCTGCTTGGCTGTTGGTTGCTCGAAGCGTAGACACTACAGTCAGGTTTGTTTGCGCTTTATAAACACCCAGCCTCTTTCGTTCTCTCCCTTTTTTGTTTGTAAACCTAATTCCATCGTGCTTGTATGGCAGTCGAACACTGTTTAGTGTTGGCGATGTTATGCTATCTTCGGTTATGATGTTAACGACATTAACATTACGAAATCCAAAGGAAAAGTGAGATTTCAACACCTGGTGAACTTCGGTTGGCAATTAACATAGCAAACGTTCAAAACTTTCACTTTTCGTGGAACCCGTTTCAAAATAATCATTTCTGTTTTTTATTGAACTTGATCGGATGCTCATCTCTGTCCAGAGAATGTTATTTCTGGTACGTGCAACGATACTCAAGAGAATAATAAACCTCGTAAACCTATTTCGCTTTGTGCACATTTTTCACACATTTTGGCGTTCACAAGTGAACCACAGTGTCAATTGAACGTGATCGGTTCCACCCTGTGCTGGGTAAACAGGTTAATTAGTCTGGTCTTTGTCTATCCGACGTGACAACCTCGGAGTTTCGATAGGTTATTTTGGGACATGACCAATTAGGGTTGGAGGCCTACTTAATCATCTTCCATGTTCTTACTGCCCCCTTGGTCTGACGGTTCTTCTCTGATAGAAGTGCAAAAATCTTCTAACCAATTGCTTTCAAATTTATTTTCGTGACATTGACTACTCGACTGGTCCCAAACATGTTTCAACTTCGTATCTTTACGTTAATGTATCTCAAAGATTAAACACCTTTAGGTTGCGCGAATAACGATCTGCGAAATCATGTGCAAGGGTTTCCCGAGTGTTGATATCAGATAGACAACTAGTCTAGGGAAATGATCTCGAAAATGTTGTACTAGGCTAATTGAACAAGCAAGCAAGATTACACAAGCCTGATCCAGGCAAAGTGCCGCACAGTCAGAGACTGCACGTGGGCTAAGATACTGTCAGGTTGCCCAGGCCTAGACAGATATGACGAAAGAAAATGAACAGGAAATGGTAGTGAGTCTCCAGCCTGATTCAGCATGTAGCTCACTACATCTGGCCAATCAATTTAGCATGGTGTTAGCCGCACAGCACAGAAATGCTGGACGATTGCATATCCGTGCAAAGGCTAATTGAACACTAAAAGCAAATTGGAATATCATTCATTGATCTGGAATTCATCCGTGGCTGACCATGTTCGGGACATAGGTCACAGCGTGTGCAATTGTTAAGGTGGGATGTTAAACCTGATAAGGCACATCACGCTCAGGTGGTTGAAATAAAGGCTTGCGGGTATCCGGTCATCAACGTGGGTGGTGCGGATATCTAGCTGCAGCGGATAAAAATTAATGTACATGACTCCTAATGCGCACACTGATTAGGCGAGCAGGCTGATCGGTCAGTGGACGTTGACCGCACATGCACACCAACAAAACACGGATTGATCTAGACTGCGTTTGTCTATCTTTGACAGCTTGGTGTTGGTAAGGTCATTGTGGTTGCCCTAACCCTGTTTGTACTCACACCTGGTCCGTTACCAAAACCAGTTCTTGCCGATTCATTAAAAAGCGTAATTTTCATATATACAATATTCGATGTATTGGTATTTTCAGGGCTCATATCGCAGGGAGTAGAACCAACCGAATGCTCGAGGTGGCCATAGCACCTTTCCACAAAGCAACACGGGACTATGATCTGTACATATCAGATCCGGGTGAGTCAACCTCGCTTTGTTTAATCTCATTTGCGTTTATCACACGTTTCTTATCACATTCTTTACTTCCTGTTAGACAACTTTTGCAACTCGTTGGTGGATCGACTTTCTGCACAAAACGAATTCTGCTGCATTTTCTTACAAAAAGCCGATGAGCTTTGCAAGTCCTCCAAGCTGGTGGAGATTCTACAACGTTATGTTGACCGTTTTCCGGAAAACTCTCGTGCTCGCGTACGTTTTCTTTACGAAGCCAGTGACCCCATTTCTTTCTCATTTGATGTTCTCATTTCGTCCCATAAGCTAGACAACTTGTGCAGGTTGGTTCGCTTCGTTTTTTGTAAGCGATAATTACGTCAACACTAGTAGCATGTGAACCTTTCAGTAACACTTTAGTCAAATACGTTCGGAAATGGTTGAGAGTGGTCGTTAAACAAGAGGATCGTATCACTTTCAATCTGATGCTGAATATGCTTGATGCGTCCAATGTTTTTGTTAACAAGAAAGCCGACTTTAAAACCACCGAACTAAATGCAAAGGTAATGCCATCGGTAATTAAAAATATATTTCAGACCCATCAGAAATCCATATTCACGAAAAGAAGGTTTCTGTTGAATCGGTTAAATTAGATTTTCGGTAACGTTCCGCTTCTGACAGAAGCTTCGTCAGATCATGGGTGCCTGTACGAACAGGGTTCAGGTTTAAATGACATTTTCTTGACCAATCCTAAGTTATGTAAGATAGACAAGTGAGATGAAGGCAATTTGATCCCCCCTTACATGCTGTGTTAATGCCTTAATTGTTTAGTTTGTGTGCAGGTTCGAAAAACTTTCACTGAGCAGACTACTAATGTAATCCATGTGAACATTAGGGGTTATGCTTAGCTTAGTCCTTTGAGTTACTGAAGGAACATTGGGCCTCGGCAACTTGTCTCCAGTTTGGTCTGTCCATAGCAGCCAGTTTGATGTCGTTCCAGTTAAGTCCACACTTGCGGATTTCCTCTTCACACGAGCGCTTCCAAGATAGCCTTAGGCGTCCGACCCGTCTCTTCCGCATGGGTTCCATTACCGAGCATGACGCGTGATGTTATCATAAGGTTTCCGCAAGGTGTGCACGTTAACCATATTCCGTTGCAGGACCGAACACCAGATTTTAAAGATATCCACCTTGTTCACCGCATTCGCCCCAGCCTTTGTAATTTCAACCGCCTCAACGTAAAGTCTATCCCTATAAGGTTTGACACCCGGCCTTATTAGCTCCACATTATCAAAATCCATGCGGTGACCAGTGTCTAGCGCGTGTTCAACTAAAACGGAATCATGGATCACTGATTGATATTCACCAGAATTGCAGGACTGTTTCCCGACGCGTTTTCTATGTTCGTTTATCTTAGTTGCAAAAGATGAATGTAACTCTGCTAGATCTTTTAATGACACTGCTCGGCAATATTCGAAGGTAATCAACTTATCAGAGCGAACAAAGGACTTCAGCTTCTCGCTAAGTGTAAAATTCTTGAAAGCGGAGGATGTTATTCCATGCGTAGAATGCACCCGCAAACACCTACCTCAAGCAGATGCACTGCGAAACGGTATATCTAGTATTATTGAAAACAACCTGAAAGGATTCATCTTTTCTTAAGCTTAGGACATAAGAGGCACCAAGGCAGACAAAGGCAAGGCAAACGTGATTCTTTCCAGAAGTGATTATCGGGATAAAATTGAGTCGCACCTCGCTGAAGGTCCGTATCAAGCTATTGACAATCGTAGAGTTACGACGATTATGAATAATCGCAAGAGGCTTGTTTCAAGATACCTGCGAGGAATTAAGGAAAACCTTGGTCAACGATAATGGTTCATGCTCTATCTCAAATCTACAGGAATTGACTACGCACCTTGCCTAGCTTTTGAAACCACTGGTTGGTAACACGAATTATTTCATTAAGAACTCGTGTGACTTCCCTCGTCGCTTAAGTGCCTTAACAGTTGAGGAGGATGAGATGATGGTTAGCTTCGACGTGAGCTCGTTGTTCACGAATGTTGAAAAATCATTAGCGGTGTGGCAATTTGCCTAAATATGAGCGACCTCTTATTTAATGGGTAGATGTACAAACAAAAGGAAGATTTAGCAATAGGCTCGCCTATTTCCCCAGTGCTGGCGAATATGTACTTGACGCTTTTCGGTGAGATAGCTTTAGCTTGTAACAAGCTATACTCGTCTTTCACGCTAAAGCATCTGCAACAATGTCTATTGGGCCCATTGATTTTATTTATACAAGCCATAGTCAACTATCGTGGATGGGTTGGGCGATATCTGTAAGATAGCTTTTGTTGGTGTGCGTCACAGCAAGGTTTCTTCAACACTATTAAACAAACCTATAACCCTTACAAAACAAACGAACCAGTGAGCTGCTGGCTCCAACCATACGACCGAACACTGTTTTTTAACATCAATGTGACGAACGTAAGAGGTATAATATCACCAGGTTTTATAGTTTAGACCTGCTTATCAATTTATTGACTCATTCTCGTTTTTGTTATTGTTATTTCAACGATGCAGCAAACCTGTACTCTTTATGCACCTCGACATTATTGTAACATCCACACTGCGTAATTTGCTGCGATTGTTGTCTGCGCGTGGTTTGAAAGTACTGTAGCTTTATAGCTGTTTTGATACAATCATCCATGTAACTAATCTCGCTGTGCCACATGTGCAATCGTGCAGTACTTATATGCTTGTACAGCAAACATCGTGCTAAATTGATTGACCACCAGTAGTGAGCTGCATGCTGAAACACGCTGGGTCTCACTACCACTTCTATTTTCTTTCTCATATCTGTCTAGACCTGGGCAACCTGACCGTATCTTAGCCCACGTGCAGTCTCTAACTGTGCGGCACTTTGCCTGGACCAGGCTTGTGCTTTCATACCATACCATACTGTGCCAGTAGCTAAACAATTCTTCGTGCGTTATTTTGCATATTTGTGCACTTTTATCACATCACACCGCTTTTCCTAACCCCTATAACTATTTTCTATACTGGTACAACCATTGCAATTCGTGCGGAACTTGAACATTGCTCACCTTTCTAATATACACAAATCAACGTTCTAACCTTTACAGATTATATGTCTGATGGACCCCCAAAGCGCACTCACCGGTTTCTTGGAACGATTTCCTGTCATCCATTTCGATCCGGTCACGACGACTCAAAAGCTTCCCGCTTAGCATTTGACACGTTCTCGTGTCAACTTCAAACTTCCCCAAGATGACAACTATTTTTCTTATAACAAGTTTGCATTGATGTTCGGCTTTCGATACGTTTCTACTTTTCGTGACGCTTTCTCCAGATCTATTTTCTACTTTAGTTAATCTCGTTCATAACGTTATTTTGTTCAACTGCTGCGCTTGCTAGTTCTCATGTTTTAACTCACGTTCAACTTCTTGAACGGCGTTGCAACGAGCTCTACTCGATTTTTCTAAGTAACTTCCCCACTCCCTTCCCAGGGTTTCCCACCGCCCATTAATGGCTCTTCGATCTGACCGTTACAATCCATTCATTTCTCAACCGTTTTGTTCAAGTGCCTCTTCGCGTGTTTGAGTTGAAGTTTTCTCTTTTGCTTTGTTCAGGTCGTGTTAATTGCTCTTCGTTCGTTCCTCGCTAATTGTCTCGTTCTTTGTTCAGCTTTCAATGAGCATCAGCTTTCATCGGGCGTGTTCGTTCTCGTCCGTTGTTCCGAGCTAGCCTACTCATCGTGTTGCTATTCCTGCGTAAATTAGATTCGCATATTGGTCAATACGGCGCATTGGCTGACGTCCATCTTACCTCGTCGGAGTTCTATATCAGTTTTTAATGCGTAGCACCAATATTTGAAGCTCGTGAATTGAATGTCACTTGGTCAAAGTTTTTCTGCGTTGACGGGTGTGCAATTGTGCAGTATGTCTGTGCTGTGCGGCTAACACCGTGCTAAATTGATTGGACAGAGGTAGTTAGCTGCATGCTGAAACACGCCGGAGTCGCACTACCATTTCTATTTCCCCCTTCGTATTTGTCTAGGCCTAAGCAACCTGACAGTATCTTAGCCCACGTACAGTCTCTGACTGTTTGGCACTTGGCCTGGATCAGGCTTGTGCTTTCATACCATACCATACATGGGTAACTTGATAAGCCACGTGCGGTCTCTGACTGCGCGCCACTGCATGGATCAGGCTTGTGATTTCATGATCGTCATCATCATCACTAGGTTGACATTTTAAGCTTCGGATGACTGCAACTAATAGAGTTCTCGGTCTCCCATTCATCATCATGTTTTCAAGACTGCAGAATAGGGAGAATTTCCAGATATGCTTGTTGCTGTTTTCGTGGGGATGCGTTACTAATCCGCTTCGCGAGACCTCATTTTGCACGCGTTTTTAGCGCAATAGCTTTGTAGGTCGGAAACGTTGATTAACAATTTGCCTGTACCGGAATAATGTTTGCAGTACATTTGGGGGTATAAGTGAACTATTTGGAACCGTTATGCTTTTGAAGTTAAAGGTTTCAAGCTGACTAATAAAAATACACAGAGTTCAGTTGCTCCTCATTCAGTGAGCGCGTCGTTGTTATTAAACGTCAGTTTTAGTCTTATCGCCTTTTTAATGTTGGTTGAGTTTAGAGTCCCACTTTGAATCTTGGCATAATCGCGGTCATTGTCAACTTGATTGTGTATTTAGGGGAGTGAAACCAAAAAGTCACTTATCGGTACCCTTGATAATTCTCAAATATTTTTACACAATGTTGTTAGTGATCTCATTTATCGCTGGTACCTGTCAAGCAATTCTCCGAAATTTGTCCCTTAACCCACACCACTAGATCACAAATACAAGCAACGACCAGTCAACGTTTTAAGCAAAAATGCGGCTTTTCTTAAAGCGAAATATTTACAGGCCCAAATAGGGATACAATTCACTGAGATGGATTGAATAAATTTACAAAAAAAGAAACTTGAATTATACTGAGCTAAAAAATTAGTTCTGTAGTAATATTGACATATTTCGCCAGAGTGAGTCTGAATTGCCGAATATTATCATACGCAGTCATTACATGGGCGACGACATCATCGGGATACATGATAAAACAATGTTTGTTCCACGGAAGATGCCCACAGGCCTACGATAGATGGCATTTCAAATTCTTTAAATACCTTTACTGAGTAGATTGATGCACATTGAGCCAAGCAAGGGGACCAGTATTGTTGAAGATAATTTCTCTCACGCGTCGGTAAGCCATGTCGAAATCATCCGTCGTGACAAACGCTGAAATCCCAAACAATATTGATTATCCCACAAGCAAAAATAGTTCAGGTACGAAAATGTACACCGACCAGCTGTTTCGTGCGTTGGATTATGCTACTGCGCGTATCCAAATAAACTTATCTAATCATCCAGATCACCACCAAACTCACCTGTAAAATGGCACGCGAAATCACGAATCAAATTGGCCAACTTCAAATTTCGGTCCAGCGCAGACGCTGAATCCGCTGGAGATGGGGACACGGATGAGCTGTCTGAGTGGAATTGCTCTGGTAGCACCATGATAGCGATGGACGGCAAGCCAGCCGCCTCCAATCGTCCGAGCGCCGGACCACCCACATTCAACAAGCAATGAAGCCCGAGCTCAGCAATCTCGAAAACAGACTGCACCGGAGTGCCGTACAGATTGCCGTTGTACTCACCGGCTTCCAAGTATTTGTGCGCTGCGATTTCAGCCTCCATGATTTCCCGACTGATTACAAAGTGATAATCGCGTCCTTCGACTTCGTTTGGACGACATGGGCGGGTGGTATCTGAAAACAAATCGAACGTGTCGTGGGGAGGTAGGGGCGAGTTTGCTTAGTTTTGAAATTAAGATTATCCATTTAACCCTGAAGTTTGTTTGATTGTTGAGCACATTTGTCAAGGGCGAAGTGCATATTCAATGCAGAAGAAACATTTTCTAAAAGTAGGGGCATTGGTGAAGATCCGGTTGTTAGCTTATCAATATTATATCTCCGATCAGGAAAACGGAAAGCTTTAGTCGTATACAATTACGTGCAATCAACATTGCTTTCAAATAATTAAAGGCAAATACAAATGATTACTGTGTGGAAGGATTTTTTTAAACCTCGGTCACCCATTTGCTACTTGAAACTTGCTTCATGTATTTTCCTTACATGAAAATAATGGTCGTATGAAACAAATTCAACTGCCAAAGATACTACAGTCGCTAACCTTTTACCGCTGTCATTTAACTAAGTCGAATGGGATAAACCTCTGGACGTTTACACGACAAGTGACTGCTGTCAGCGTGTTATTTCTGAACGTGAACTTACGAGCGAAACAGGAATTTTTCCATTATGTGGATGCCCCAATAGCGAATTCACAAGACGTATTTTTGATTAACTGAGGCTGAATCGTTGTTAACATTGCTTAGCTAGCATCAGTGCGAATGTGAGTTTGGATGAAACTGATCCTCACCCGGAAACGGTGACCCACGTCACGTCGAACAACTCAACTTACATGGCACGACAGTCCCGAATTGATCCGGGTATTCATTGAGGAGTTCATCGGCCAGTTGTTCTTTCATGTGACCCATGATAACCACCGGTCTGGCGAAACTCAACTGCACCGGAGTGACGGGGATGTAGGAAAGCACAAAACAGTCCTGTTCGATATCTGCATAGGAAGAGCAATGGTTTGGTTCCGCGTTAATCGCAAATTTCTTCACTGAATAGCAGAAAGTTGGTGATATAGTGTAAATAAATTCCACGGCAGGTGTAATGTTGGGTCACATTTCATCTGACGCCGATATGAGACGAAACCGCAACAGGGAATATTTTTCATCATTGACACGAAAACATCTCTTGGTATTTTAAAACAATATAGTCTTTATATTATAAAATCTTTACGAAATATTAACACGAGGTAAACGTAAGTTGATTACAAAGTATAATTTTCACTTCGTTTTATTTTATTTCTTAACAAGCAGTTGTAGTCTATTGTGCCGGTAGTTGTTTCTGGTTGCCTAACCACGAAGATGTCCAGTCATGGAATGGGACAGAGACATTAATAGATGGTACACATCATTAGCTCGTTAAAGTGGGTCGAACGACTAGCGCGACAAAGACAAGTCGTGAACTCAGGCCAAAAAATCACACCATCACCCGAAAAGTGGTTATAATAGGTCTGATGTTGTCCAGCTGTAAAACGTTAAGCGATAATCTGATAGCGTCGGTAAACGATTAGGAAGTCGTCCGAGAATCAGGAGGTGCATGTCTGACGTGGTGTGTACAAACAGTTCTTATACAAGTATTTAGTTTGTGTGATTCAAGCCAACGTCATGAATGTCCTGTCAGAAAACTCGACTTCTTATTCTCTACAATATAACCCATTGAATAAGTTGCAGTTATTTTTCTGACCATTGTCAGTACTCATCTTACATCTGCAAGTAATTAGGAATAAAGTTAAACAAATTTCCCAAAAGCCCAACCACAGTAGGATTTTTATATGGGTATGACGATTAAAAAGCGCAACCGCTGTACCGCTGCGGCCGGGTTATCGCGATTTGTCAAACGTGATGTTGTATCGAGTTTCCTTACGTCCAATACGTCCCTAGTGACATCATCTGTGCGTCCGCGCCGTTGTCACTTCTAAGCGAACACTGGCAAGTTAGTGCTGACTGTTTATCTTCGAGTGCTTTTCATTTTGGGCTCGGTGGACCGACCTTGTGAGATCACACTTCATTCTATGGCTGAGGATGTTTTCTATCAGTTCTTGCGATTCCTCTCCAATGCATATGTTTTGGGTTTGAAGTGACTGTAATCAGCCATTGTGATGCTTCCTGCTCTGGCATTCTGTGGGAAAATGTAGCACAGGCCATCAAAGAGCTTTTGTTTGGCAATGTTCATTAGTCTACTCCACGATTT